>JAJOZX010000143.1:0-217500 GCA_023014485.1 Bathynomus jamesi | reverse complement strand
AACGACTTGCCGCCGCTCAAATTATGTCTATTTCCCTATCCAAAATGGGGAAAGTTGAGGATCGAGTAGTATGCTTGCAAATATTAATACAAAATATTGTCGTGACAGAGCGTGCAAGTGAACAATTCACTCATACACCTTGAGATGTGAACATTGAAGATAAATCTACTGAGAGAATGAACCGATAAATACATCATTAGTCGTGAATGTGACCAATCAGTACTTCAATGTCCAAAGCGTGGGCCAGTTATATCGGTGTTACGATTGACCAGAACTGCACAGCGTACTGCAGGTGCGGCCGAACCAGGGAATTGTACAGAGAGAGCGCAATTTCCTTGTTTCCGAAATCGAAATCGCCTCCTGATATAACCCAACAGCTTCTGAACTTTCTTTTCCACCTCTACGCACTGTTTGGTAAACTTAAGGTGGCTGCTAATTAGCACACCCAAGAATTTTTCCAAATCAGTGACCTCGATATTACTCCCCAACAAAGAGTAGTCAGACTTGGGATTGGCGTAGCCAATGTGCATGACCTTGCATTTACCCAAGTTAAACGGCATTTGCCATTTTTCGGACCACTCTCCTATCCTATGTAGGTCCGCAGAGAGAGAGAGAGAGAGAAGCGTGTAGTAGAGTTTAAGGTTTAAACTCACAAAAAACTCATCATAATTTTGATACTACGCTTTCAAGGTTTTACTCACTTCTCTGTTCATAATTAAACATAGGCGTAAGTTTTCTTCAAAACTTATATTAAGTCAGTTTAAAACTTAAACTTACATAATGTTTAGTTAACTTTAAAATTGCATTTTGTTATGTATTAAAACCAATTACTTATTTGAGGTTTGATAGTTCTTCCTTCTTCGAGCTCTGTTATCTGAAAGCTCTTCACTCTATGGTCCTTAAGGTTTTCAGTCCTATTTATTAATGTTGTCTTTTAAAGGATAGGATGTAGAAATGAATTCTTACTGTGATAACTTTATTCTCAAATGAAAGGAGTTAAGTTTCTTTAGAGGAGTATTGAGCTGGTGAAGGAGAGAGTAGTTCTTCTCTTACAATTCCCACTTTTATAGTATTCAATTGTTAAGTGAAATCCTATCACCGCTAAATTTTACATATAAGTTATATGTCAGTTAGGCATTTGAACGAAACGTGTTTGTAACACTGAATTCGATGTGTAACATTTAGCGTAACTTCAGATTCATATATATAATGCTACTTGCTCTGGCTGATGAATTTATGTTAACACAAGAAATAACAGAAAACACAAGAAAAAACAACTGCATAGATTTTGCGTTCACAAACAACAGCAACCTAATGGATAATGTAGAAATATCCCCAACTATAATATCGGATCAAAACATTAATGAAATAACAACCAATATAAAAGCAACAAGAAAGGAAAGAACACGAACAACAGAAAGAAGCAAATTCGAAATTTTTAATTTTCACACCAAAGGTATAAATTGGGAAGTAATAGATTGGAAATCCATCTTCGTGGCCAAGTCAACGGAAGAGATGATAATGACCTTAGAGGAGAAGACGATGGAAATTGTGAAAAGACATGCCCCAAAAATACAACAAAAGGGAAAGAGAAGCAGATTCGAGAGACAAAAGAGGTCATTGTTGAGGACCCCAACATACAGTGGACCGACACACGTGAGATCATTGTGGAAGGAACAAAGGTACAGGGATCGAATATCGTAGACATACCAATATTATCTGAAGGAAATGTGTAATTCCTAACGTAGCTTAACTGAACCTAACTTAACTTACATTTCTTTAGGATGAATTTCACACTTAAACACTTGAAATGACTGAATGACGTAAACCCACAAGGAAAAAGAAGAAATGATTCCAAGTCCTTTCGTGTATTCAGCAGTACACCTCGTCAGGGAATGGAGAAGGCGAGTGACGAAAATATATACATATGTACAACGGAACAGAGAAATAAAAATAGATTAGCACGTGATTAACAAGCATTGATTAAAAGCGAAAGACATTTTAACAAGATATTGTTAATTTTATACATTCCTTATTCTATTCCTACTACTACTACTAATGGGAAAAAACCTTGGTTTAACTTTACTTGTTCTAATGCTAGCAGCAAGAGAGAGGAGTTTTTCAGAAAGTGCCGTCGGCATCCATCTCCTGGTTCATATTTGTCCCCGGAATCGTGCAAATTCTGTTCTTCGAGTCGCCAAAATTTCCTTCATACGCCATGCGTATGAGATAGTCCTGAACTTACATACCTCTAACAAACGTCCTCCATTCCAGCCTACTTTTTCACACAGGAAGGAAGGGCCAGCGGCGAATGTCCGCAAAAAAAGCTCCTCCCATTGAGGAAGAAGAAGATACCCAAAATCAAGGTCCAGGGTTTTCGAGATGCCTATATACGTGTATTTGAAGAAATCTCACGTAGACGAAAAATAGTGATGGATACCTTTAATATTGCGTACTCGAGTTTTATGAAGTGATATTCGGTAAAGTGTGAAGCTGTGGTGAACACTGAAAGACTCCCTATTCTACCCTCCTTTGATACTTTTAAGGCTACACTGAACCGTGCGAAGCTTGAGAAACAAGAGATACAAATACTCTACGGCTATTCTGGCGAGGGCATTGTAGAATTTCGTGGTACAAACGATGTATTGAACTATGTTGTAGAATTAAACTTTATAAAAGCTCAGATATACCGTGAAGTGGAAGAAACAACACGTGCAGAAGAGAAGCAACGGTTATGGTTAGTGAGTCTTGTTGATGAGTGGATGTGACAAGTGGTACTATGTCATGCTGTATCATACCGAGTACTCTCCGGCTGAGAATGTAAATCTTGTCATAATTGAGAATCTGAAGTATTTTTACCACTACATTAATATATATAATGACGAAATTTGTAGTGAGGTTGTGGCAAAAGGCCTGCGTGAGTTTTTAATAGAATTTAGAGACGAGTATCGTTTGCTAACAAAAAGGAAAAATATGGGCTAATGATTCTCTCAAATAGTGTGCCGGAGTGTGAATAAAATGTGTTTACTTCGTGAAAATGCACGAAAATGTCTGGTTGGTTGAGAGATAAATGGGTATCCTAGGTATCCTAGCGGTTAAGATGCTGGGTGCTGATCGGGAGGTTCAGAGGTCGATTCCGGACAATGACTTTGTAATTTTTGTAATTTTTGTAATTTTCTGCCCGTGCTGGAGCATAGTTCGGATTCAACCTTAAACTGTAGGTCTAAGGTGGTGTGACAAGCTTCACCTTCGTCAAAATGAGGAATCATCGCACGGAACTTTTGAAAGGTTGAAAGGTGTATATATATATATATATATATGCTATAGAAAATTGAATTATATATAATATATATATATATATATATATATATATATTTCAATTTTCTATAGCATACACAAAAAAAAATCACAGAGCAATACACCCGGTGTTTTTGCAACATTGTGTGTGTGTGTGTGTGTGTGTGTGTGTGTGTGTGTGTGTGTGCGCGCGCGCGTCGAAAGTATTTATACCGAGTAATATTCCGAAACTTCATAAATGAAAATAAATTAATTGCAATTTTGGCATCCAACCTGCGTGCCTATTACCGAATCAGGCGCATTGATTGTCTGGATATCGAGTACTACACGCTTCTCTCTCTCTCTCTCTCTCTCTCTCTCTCTCTCTCTCTCTCTCTCCGCAGACCTACGTAGGATGGAAGAGTGGTCCGAAAAATGGCAAATGCCGTTTAACTTGGTTAAATGCAAGGTCATGCACAGTGGCTACGCCAATTCCAAGTCTGACTACTCTTTGTTGGAGATTAATATCGAGGTCACTGATTTGGAAAAGGACTCGGGTGTGCTAATTAGCAGCCACCTTAAGTTTCCCAAACAGTGCGTAGAGGTGGAAAAGAAAGTCCAGAAGCTGTTGGGTTATATCAGGAGGCGATTTCGATTTCGGAAACAAGGAAATTGAGCTCTCTCTGTATAATTCCATGGTTCGGCGGCACCTGGAGTATGCTGTGCAGTTCTGGTCAATCGTAACACTGATATAACTGGCCCACGCTTTGAACTTTGAAGTACTGATTGGTCGCCTTCACGACTAATGGTGTTTTTATCGGTTCATTCGCTCGGTAGATTTATCTTCAAAGCTCACATCTCAAGGTGTATAAGTGAATTGTTCACTTGCACGCTCTGTCACGACAATATTTTGCATTAATATTTGCAAGCATACTACTCGATCCTCAACTTTCCCCATTTTGGATAGGGAAATAGACATATAATTTGAGCGGCGGCAAGTCGTTACAGGAATATCTTCATCAGAGCTCCTCAGCTAGTACCACAGGAAACAGTATTGGTGCAGCTACTCTTCATAATTCTGACATAGATCATTACCAGAGACAGCGCAGTAACATCTGATGACACAAAGATCAGTAGAAAAATAAGAAATCTAGAAGTTCTCTACAAGCAGAATGTTTTTGAGGAGATACAACAGGATTTAGTCATTTTTGTACAAAATGAAGCATAATAAAAAGAATAGTTTCAGAGTTCATCCGGGCTCGAGACCCGGTGACGGCCACCGGCGCGCGGTAAACGATCATCCATCCGTACAATTGGTTGGTAGATAAATGGATACCCTGGGTGACCTAGTGGTTAAGACACTGTGTTGCTGGTGTTTCGGATTCCACGTTAAACTGGAGGTCTAATACGGAGTAAAAAAAACTTGACCGTCGTCAGATTGAACAATTCAGGGGGATGCTAATCGAAGGTTACCAATAAAGTAAGTAGAACTTTTTTAATGCATGAAGGATGGGACAGGAGGTAATAATGTAGTAAGTTTTAGAAGTCGCTTGGCTTTTATATGAAGTTTAACACTGAGAAATTTCAACTGTTACTGTACAGAAAAAAGGTAGGAACTAAAATCCATGGGGTGCGAAAGATTAGACGCCTGGTACATACAAGCCCCGATGAGCCGGGTGTGCCTGTGAGGTGGCGAATAAAAGAAGCCAACTCACTACTTCATCAGGCCAACTCGAGAGGAGAGGCGATAAGCTTGGCCTTCGTGAAATCACAGCACGTAATAATAACAATGATATGACAATCGCTGGGTTGACTGCTCGGTAAAACAGCGCCATTTTCTGATTGGTTGCCTGATGCAAATCCTTTAAGTTGATTTCTGATAATTATCACTTTTAACAGTGATTTGAAATCAATAATGTGTGTGTGTGTGTGTGTGTGTGTGTGTGTGTGTGTGTGTGCCGTCTTCAGTTTATCGACTCTCTCTCTCTCTGTATAAATATAACAGTTTTTACTTAATTAGTAATAATAATAATAATGGTCTAATAATAATAATAATAATAATAATAATAATAATGAAATTTATATTGGGTGTGAGCGGTGGTAAATCCTAGTCTTTGGCGACGAATTTGGGTCAACCGCAGCCTCGGGCAAATCACGTGTTTCTTTTGTGTGATCGAATTACACGATTTTTCCTTTTTTTTTGTTTGGGCAGCGAAGTTGTTTTAATGTAAATGTATTTTACTTTGTTTTAGATTTATTTAAGAATATATATATATATATATATATATATATATATATATATGAAAAATTATTTCACGAAAGTGACACGTGAAAAGTATTTATGATGAATAAAACCACGAAGGAAAAAAGAAACACAAAGGGGTGCTCAAGCGCTTTCGTCTAATGACATCCTCAGGAACACTGGAGTGAAAGGACAGATCAAGGCAATATATAGGTTACAAAAATAAACATACATACATACATATTCATATATATATATATACATATATATATATATATATATATATACATACACATATATATAGTAAGCATAGAAAAAATTGTGGGAGGAGCAAACATTTATGGTTTATGAAACAGGTCACAAAAGAATAAAGAAATAAAAATAAATATAAATATAAATTGAGAAAAAATTAATTACCAAATAGTGCCTTAGTGATATATATGTCACAGCCTAAATAATCATAAAGAAATAAACAGGCAAATAAAAAAAAACCACAAATATACATACATACATATATATATATATATATATATATATATATATATAAATACACTTTTAGCACTTTGGCCGACCTTCAATATAAATTCAAATGGCTTGTTTATGGAACAGGTCACAAAAGAATAAAGAAATAAAAATAAATATAAATATTGTAAGTGGAGTCTACAAATTCAAGCTCAAAAGGGAAGTTTTACAATCAATTTAATAGATGATGCCAAATTGATATATATGTCACAAAGAAATAAAGAAATAAACCAAAAAAAAAAATAAAAAAATTAATTATTAAAAAAATAATAAAAAATAATAATAATAAATTGAAAGATAAATTTTAAGAGAGGCACACCAATTTATAAGGGAAAAATTACCACATATGCATATTATAGTCACAAACGAATAAAAAAGTACAAGTAAATATAAATTGGAAAACAAAATGATGCCTAGATGATATATAAAGAACAATAAAATATATATACAACATATATACGGTATATATACGAAATATAAACGCAATATATACAGAATATATATATATATATATATGCATAAGGGAAAAAAATTACCAAATTTGTTTTTATAATTATTGTCTGAAAAACGGTAGGTCGCAAAAGAATAAAGAAATAAAAATAAATATAATTGAAAAAATTACAAATAATACACGTACACATGTATACCCGCATAACCAAATATATATACATATACACACATATATACAAACACACACACACACACACATATATATATATACACATACAAGCTTGACCATCGCGAAATGAGAAATCATCGCGCAGAACCTTTGTGAGGTTGTAAGGTAAGGTAAGGTACATACACATATATATATATATACACATTTAACTGCATACATACATACATACATACATACATACATATACACACATACATACATACATATACACACATATACATACAAACACATTTAACTGCAATGACTACACACATACTCACATACACATACATACATACACATACACGCATACAGCAAAAAATTGAAAAATAAAATTGTAAGAGAAACAAAAGACAAAAACAAATTTTTTACCAAAGATTTAACAACCTGCCCTTTTTGTTTAAATCCATTCTGAAGGAATTCAGAGCAACGGGATCGAGTTGAAACAGACCTTTACTCATGTTAAGGTTATTTGTAAGTTGAATTATAGCCGACTCAAGAATATTTCTATTAACAATGTTGCTAGAGTGAAACCAAACTGAAACATTATTCCAATCAATACAATGGGATAACTCTGACAAATGGACAAAAAGGGCACTGGACAACTGTCCCGTTCTAACGGAATATTGATGCTGTTTTACACGCGTTTGCAAATCCTTTCCCGTCTGACCTATGTAAAAGGAATCACATTGCTTACACCCAATTTTATAGATAATGCCTAAATTATTGGTAGGGCTATTTTTTACTATGATGTTTTTCACAATATTGTTATATGAAAAAACTACACTGATATCCAAAAGTTTAAGTACATTAGCAATGCCTAAGAAGCCCGGGAAAAATGAAAGTACTAAAATATTCTTTGACAAGGTGCGAGTGTTATTATTCACACGATAGAAGGTTCGTTTAGCCTTATTAAGACAAGATTCCATGAACGCAGAAGGGTAACACAACTCACTTCCAATACCGTTGATATTTTCCAATTCGGCATCGATGTATTCCGGACTGGCGATCCTAAGAGCGCGGAGAAACATTGAGGAAAATATGGCCTTTTTAATAGGGGTGTCATGTCCAGAGTAAAAGTGTACGTAGGACAAATTGTTTGTTTTTTTCCGATAGATACTAAACTTAAAACCCGGGCTATCCCTATGAACACGCACATCCAAAAACGGGATTGAGTTGTCTTGTTCCACTTCTAAAGTAAATTTAATGGAGGGGACTTGGTCATTTAACTGAAGGAGGAAGTCATCCAGGTCACGATTCATGGGCCAGATACACAAAATATCGTCGACGTACCGCAACCAAGGGATGCCAACCCTCAGGATTCTCGGAATGTAAGTAATTTCAAAAAACTCCATATAAATATTGGAGAGAAGGGGCGACAAAGGGTTGTCATTATGGACAAAGTGGATTACATTAGAAAGATGAATGAGCTGCTTCAGGACCCCGCCACATACGTGAAACTTAGGAAGAACCCACAGGATGATGTCATCAAATCATTCAATAGTGGCTTGAAACGCATTCTCAAAGATCATAAGGATTTAATTCCCCTTTTTTTGTCCACTTCACCTGCTCTGCCTTATCTTTATGGTCTTATTAAAACCCACAAACCGGGTAACCCTATGCGCCCTATTATTAGCTCGGTGGGCTCTATTACCTATAAACTCTCCAAATGGCTTGTTAATGTTTTGTCCCCCATTCTTGGAACTGTCTCTGATTCACACGTAAAAAATTCCATGGATCTCACTGAAAAATTGAATAATGTTCGCATTAATACCAACGATAGATTGATCAGTTTCGACGTTTGTTCATTGTTCACAAAAGTGCCGATTGATGATATGCTTGACTTTCTCGCCAGAGAATTACATAATTATGATTTACCATTACCTGCACACACTGTTTTGGAGCTTATTAAGCTTTGTATCAAGGATTGTAAATTCACTTTCAATGGCGAGCATTATCAACAAGTTTTTGGGATGGCCATGGGCAACCCTTTGTCGCCCCTTCTCTCCAATATTTATATGGAGTTTTTTGAAATTACTTACATTCCGAGAATCCTGGGGGTTGGCATCCCTTGGTTGCGGTACGTCGACGATATTTTGTGTATCTGGCCCATGAATCGTGACCTGGATGACTTCCTCCTTCAGTTAAATGACCAAGTCCCCTCCATTAAATTTACTTTAGAAGTGGAACAAGACAACTCAATCCCGTTTTTGGATGTGCGTGTTCATAGGGATAGCCCGGGTTTTAAGTTTAGTATCTATCGGAAAAAAACAAACAATTGTCCTACGTACACTTTTACTGGACATGACACCCCTATTAAAAAGGCCATATTTTCCTCAATGTTTCTCCGCGCTCTTAGGATCGCCAGTCCGGAATACATCGATGCCGAATTGGAAAATATCAACGGTATTGGAAGTGAGTTGTGTTACCCTTCTGCGTTCATGGAATCTTGTCTTAATAAGGCTAAACGAACCTTCTATCGTGTGAATAATAACACTCGCACCTTGTCAAAGAATATTTTAGTACTTCCATTTTTCCCGGGCTTCTTAGGCATTGCTAATGTACTTAAACTTTTGGATATCAGTGTAGTTTTTTCATATAACAATATTGTGAAAAACATCATAGTAAAAAATAGCCCTACCAATAATTTAGGCATTATCTATAAAATTGGGTGCAAGCAATGTGATTCCTTTTACATAGGTCAGACGGGAAAGGATTTGCAAACGCGTGTAAAACTGCATCAATATTCCGTTAGAACGGGACAGTTGTCCAGTGCCCTTTTTGTCCATTTGTCAGAGTTATCCCATTGTATTGATTGGAATAATGTTTCAGTTTTGTTTCACTCTAGCAACATTGTTAATAGAAATATTCTTGAGTCGGCTATAATTCAACTTACAAATAACCTTAACATGAGTAAAGGTCTGTTTCAACTCGATCCCGTTGCTCTGAATTCCTTCAGAATGGATTTAAACAAAAAGGGCAGGTTGTTAAATCTTTGGTAAAAAATTTGTTTTTGACTTTTGTTTCTCTTACAATTTTATTTTTAAATTTTTTGCTGTATGCGTGTATGTGTATGTATGTATGTGTATGTGAGTATGTGTGTGGTCATTGCAGTTAAATGTGTTTGTATGTATATGTGTGTATATGTATGTATGTATGTGTGTATATGTATGTATGTATGTATGTATGCAGTTAAATGTATATATATATATATGTGTATGTACCTTACCTTACCTTACAACCTCACAAAGGTTCTGCGCGATGATTTCTCATTTCGCGATGGTCAAGCTTGTATGTGTATATATATATATGTGTGTGTGTGTGTGTGTGTGTTTGTATATATGTGTGTATATGTATATATATTTGGTTATGCGGGTATACATGTGTACGTGTATTATTTGTAATTTTTTCAATTTATATTTATTTTTATTTCTTTATTCTTTTGCGACCTACCGTTTTTTCAGACAATAATTATAAAAACAAATTTGGTAATTTTTTTCCCTTATGCATATATATATATATATATTCTGTATATATTGCGTTTATATTTCGTATATATACCGTATATATGTTGTATATATATTTTATTGTTCTTTATATATCATCTAGGCATCATTTTGTTTTCCAATTTATATTTACTTGTACTTTTTTATTCGTTTGTGACTATAATATGCATATGTGGTAATTTTTCCCTTATAAATTGGTGTGCCTCTCTTAAAATTTATCTTTCAATTTATTATTATTATTTTTTATTATATTTTTTTAATAATTAATTTTTTTTTTTTTTTTTGGTTTATTTCTTTATTTCTTTGTGACATATATATCAATTTGGCATCATCTATTAAATTGATTGTAAAACTTCCCTTTTGAGCTTGAATTTGTAGACTCCACTTACAATATTATATTTATTTTTATTTCTTTATTCTTTTGTGACCTGTTCCATAAACAAGCCATTTGAATTTATATTGAAGGTCGGCCAAAGTGCTAAAAGTGTCTTTTTATATATATATATATATATATATATATGTATGTATATATATGTGGTTTTTTTTTTAGTTGCCTGTTTATTTCTTTATGATTATTTAGGCTGTGACATATATATCACTAAGGCACTATTTGGTAATTAATTTTTTCTCAATTTATATTTATATTTATTTTTATTTCTTTATTCTTTTGTGACCTGTTTCATAAACCATAAATGTTTGCTCCTCCCACAATTTTTTCTATGCTTACTATATATATGTATATGTATATATATATATATATATGTATATATATATATATGAATATGTATGTATGTATGTTTATTTTTGTAACCTATATATTGCCTTGATCTGTCCTTTCACTCCAGTGTTCCTGAGGATGTCATTAGACGAAAGCGCTTGAGCACCCCTTTGTGTTTCTTTTTTCCTTCGTGGTTTTATTCATCATATATATATATATATATATATATATATTGTGTAATTATTATATTCCATACATTTTTCTTTTTTTGTTAATTAAATATACTAGCATGAAAGTACGAAGAAAACAAATGAACTGCGATTCCTCAATTACTTTCATTTCGTTGAATTTTCTTTATAAAAAAATATAGAAAGGATTGTCAAAAGTAAATAGGCACTTTCGGTTTGGCTTTAGAGTAAATGTAAGCGATTCAGGTCTCTCGAATTATAGGTAAATTAACTATTATTCTTATAGAATGTTATTGGAATAATGTACAATATAAAGAGTCCTTTGTATTTCTTTTGTTATTAATATTGTGTTTTATTTAATTCTTTTCCTAAGCCATGGATTAATTGTCAAGTGTATTTCATTTATTGTTAATATTGGGGTTCGTTTAAATGTATGGAATTATCAGGTCACCCCATAAGTAATGTCGTTTTTTACGATATTTTAAGTTTAAACTAGTCCTACTCGGTTTAAGCATAAATTTTCTGAAGGGTATATCTAAGAGGAGATCTATCGTGTTTCGCTACATACTTTACAGACCTTGACCAGTGAAGACGTGTGTTTTGCTTTAGGCATATAATGCGTTACGAGTTCAAAAAAGGGAATAGTGCTGCTGAAGCAACGCGAAACATTCAGGACGTTTATGGCAACGATATTCTGCATGTGAGGAAATGTCAAAGATGGTTTCAAAAGTTTAGGAATGGTGACTGCTGTTTGACAGATGCAGCATGCTCTGGACGCCATGCTGAGTTTGATGATGACCTGCTGTTAGCCGCACTTGAAGAAGACTGTTCAACAACTGTCGAAGAATTGGCCCAAAAACTCAATTCATCCCCGTCCACCATCAATCGACATTTGCAACAACTCGGGAAAGTGCCTAAGTTAGGAAAATAGGTGCAACATGAATTGTCGGTGGACAATCTGAGGGTGCGGGTAAACATTAGCACAGCTCTTCATTCCTATGAACTCCAAGATCCGTTTTTGCACCGTTTAGTGACTGGTGATGAAAAGTGGATACTGTTCCAGAATGTTAAGCGCCGTCGACAGTGGGTTTGTGCCGGAGAACCAGCGACACCACAGCCAAAACCAAATCTTCACCCTCGGAAGGTGTTGCTTTGTGTTTGGTGGGATAAAAGTGGTGTAATACACTTTGAAACCTTACCACACAACCAAACAATCACCGCTCAGGTCTACTGTCAACAACTGGATCGATTGAACACTGCACTAAAAGAAAAGAGACCTTCTTTGGTTAATCGGAAAGAAATCGTGTTCCACCACGACAACGCACGTCCTCACACCGCTCGGATCACTTCTGCAAAAATTGAGGAGCTTCGGTGGGTAAAAATTCCACATCCTCCATATTCTCCAGACCTTGCGCCTTCAGATTATCATCTCTTCAGGAGTCTGCAAAACTATCTTGACGAGAAACATTATACTTCTTTAGATGACCTGCACACCAGTCTTTGTACGTTTTTTGCCTCAAAACCGCCTGAAGTTTATAAACATGGCATTGAAAAGCTTGTAGGACGTTGGCAGAGTGTCATTGATTCCGATGGAAAATATATACTAGATTAAAAAGTTTCAGTTGTTATTTTTTGTCCTTCAAATTCCGATCTAAAAAACGACATTACTTATGGGATGACCTGATAATTCGAGCAAATTAAGGAGAATGTATCTCTTGCCTTTAATAAATAAGTAATTAAATTAAATGGTGCTGTCTGGTAACCCTGCATATATAAATAATTAAATAGTGGCCTCTAAAAACTCATCTATAAATAAATATATAGTGCTTCCTGCCAACTCATCTATATACAGGGTGAGTCAAAAGTAGCGCCCGATTTCTGTTTTTTCGGCTGTCAGATTCTTTCTGGGAAGTCATGTTGTTAATAATTGTCTTGCAGATTATTAATTTTCTTAGTTTATTTATTTTTGTTTTTGTTTTGCAGGTTATTGCTGAGAGTTTGGAAAGTTACTGAATTTGCGGCCGTGAAACATTACTACAAATGTAATGAACAACCAACGATGGCGGCACGCCGTTTGGCACAGGAATTCGATATTAACCCATCCCAGGGAAGAAACATACTGTACGATTGATTGTCGAGAAATTTGAAGCAACAGGGTCGGTAGCCACTGCAAAGAAGTCCGGTCGTCCGAAAACGGCAACGAATGTAGCTAAGGCTGAAGAAGCCATCAGGAGACTGGAACAAAGTCCGCAAAAGTCAACTCGCCGTTTATCTGCAGAGTTGGAAGTGAGCCAATCAAGTGTTATCCGTATCCTTCACCAGAAAAAATGGAAACCTTACATTCCACGCTTACTGCATGCCCTTCATGATGGAGATGACGACCGCCGTCTTCAATTTTGCGAAGAGTTCTTAGCTAAACTTGACGAAGAGGACACAATGCTAGACAACATCTGGTGGTCAGATGAGGCATGTTTTAAGCTTAACGGCACAATTAACAGACACAATTGTGTCTACTGGGCTGCGGAGAACCCAAGAGTGACAGTTGAGAAGGAGGTAAATTTACCTGGCGTTACAGTTTGGGCAGCCATATCTCCATTAGGGATAATTGGACCCTTTTTCTTTGAGGGATCTGTCACTGCAGAAATTTACCTGGATATGCTGCAAACCTTCTTTTGGCCCAGGGTACAAGATCAGGACTGTTATTTCCAGCAAGATGGAGCTCCACCTCATTATGGACGTCATGTTCGTCAGTGACTTGATGAAAACTTTCCCGGAAAGTGGATCGGCCGCCGCGGTCCGATCGAGTGGCCGGCACGCTCCCCAGACCTTACACCTCCAGATTTCTTTCTTTGGGGGCTCATGAAAGACCTTGTTTATCGTGAAAAGCCTCGTACCATTCAGGTATTGAAGGCTGAAATCACTGAAAAGTTTGAAGAAATTGATATCGAACTCTGCAGGCGTGTGTGCCACTCTGTGCCTGCTCTGCTGCAATTGTGCATCGATCACGAGGGAGGGCACTTTGAAAATTGCAAGTGAAACAGCTTGGTACAGTTCCGTAATAATTTTCCCCAGAATAAATGGTTAGATAAACATGTCATTCATTTATTTCTACCTTCTTGTACACTGTAATACAAATGGCAAACAAACAATCAACTGACAGAAATCGGGCGCTACTTTTGACTCACCCTATATAACTAAATAATTAAAATAAAAACAATAATTGGCAACTCATCTAAATAAAATTAAAATAAATGGTGCAATCTGGCAACTCATCTATATATAAATAAATAGATAAATAGTGCTCTCTGATAACCCTCTTTATATAAATAAATAAATAAGTGGTATGTGGCAATTCCAAACCCTCTATATAACAGATGTTGGGCCCCTGGACGCCCATTATGCGACGGACACTGGTGAAATAAAGAACTCTCTCCTCTCTCCTTCTTAGGTTAAGGCTTAGGTTAGGGTCTCCATTTGGGGGGTGAAGAAATCCCACCTTCTCCCCCAAAGACCCTCCTCCTTCTCCTTTCTCTCCCTCTCTTAGGTTAAGGTTATCCCTTTGGGTGGAGGTCATCCTCCCTTCTCCCCCAAAGCTCTCTCCCCCTTCATTGCAGCTTGGGGTATAACCCCTCCTCTTGTGGCATAAGTCCCCCTTTGCAGTACCCCCTTGTTGCAAGACCCCTCCCCTATGGTGCAGACCCTTTGCAATATCCCTCTCCCCTTTTGTCACATTGATCAACATTTGCAACATTGTATTCCCCTCGTCCATTTTTCGCCCATGCTACTCGTCTCTACCGCCATTTCCCCGTCAAGAAAGTAAGCGGCATACTCATTTGCTGATGCCTAACCTAAAAGTTGATACATAATTGACTTGAGTGTTTCTCCCTCACGGAGAAATACTTTTAAATACTTATAATACTTTAAAGTAGCGCATTTAACATACTGTATAATTATACAGTACTATATAAAGTATCTATAAATAACTAATGTGTGTCTAACTAGGTCATTCAAATATACACTATATTATAGGCAATGGAAAACCTCTTTATAACGAACAACCTCTCTACAACGATCGACATTTGGCTTATATATTTCGTTATAGAGGTTTTACTATATATATATATATACTGTATATATATATATATATATATATATATATATATATATATATATATATATATATATATATATATATATATATTTTAACTGCCTCCTCATCTTGTGCGGAACGTTCTTCTACACAAACGTCGTTCTTTATATATATATATATATATATATATATATATATATACTACCGGTCAAAAGTTTAAGTACACCCTGAAATATTCATAAATTTCAAATTTTGTTTAATGTTTTTTATTTATTAACTAAGTTATCATGACACAAATTCAATTAGTACAAACATGGGAACTTAAATAACAAATCAGGACAATTTACCAAAAGCAAAAGTCTAAATTATAGATTCATCAAAATGGCCTCCTCTAGCAGCAATTACAGCAGAACAAATTCGAGGCATGCGCTCAACAAGAGAAAGAAGATAGTCTGGTTAAAGGTGCTGCCAACATTCTTGTAAGATTTCCCAGAGCTTCTGAGCACTGGATAGCTGCTTCATTTTCACTCGTCGATCCAGTTCATCCCACACTAGCTCGATGGGATTCAGATCTGGGGACTGTGCTTGCCATTCCATAACTGTGAGCTGACGTTGCCGTTCTTTCTGCTTCAGATAATTTTGACACAGCTTGGAAGTGTGTTTAGGATCGTTGTCTTGCTGCATTATGAACTGTTGGCCAACTAGTCGCAGTCCAGATGGGATGGCATGGCGCTGTAGAATGCTGTGATAGCCACGTTGGTTCAGTATTCCAGTGACTTTGTGGAGATCTCCAACTTGCTCCCCTGCAAAACATCCCCAGACCATCACACTTTCTCCACCGTGCTTCACTATCAGCACAACACACTGCTGTGTCATTCTTTCATCCGCTCTGCGCCGCACAAATACTCTGCGTTTGGATCCAAAAACTTCGAACTTTGATTCGTCAGTCCAAAGGACAAATTTCCAGTGCTCAACAGTCTATTTTTGGTGTTTTTTAGCCCAGGCTAGCCTTTTCTTTTTGGTCTGGAGTCTCAGCATTGGTTTCTTTGCTGCAGTTCGTCCTTTTAATCGTGCCTCTCTTAGTCTTCTCTGAACAGTTGATATTGAAACTGTTGTACTTCTGGAGTTGTTCAGCTGGGCTTTGATTTCAGGTGCTGTGAGGCGTCTGTTGCGCAGACTGGTCACTGGGATATACTTCTTCTCTGAGTCTGTTGTGGTTCTTGGACGCTCTGAACTTTTTCTGTCCTTAGTTTGACCAGTTTCTTCGTACCGTTTAATGGCACAAGCAACCGCATTCACAGAAACTTTTAATTTTTTTTGGCAATTTGGCTCAGTGATTGGCCCTCATTTCTCAAAGTTACAATCGACTGTCTTTTTTCTGTTGTTAATTGAGCTTTGGCACTCATTTTTGCCTTTTGAAACACAGAAATATACCTTAAACTACACAGTTAGCTCTTCTGCAAGGATTTTATATGTAAAGACCTGCTGCGCATGTTAATAACTGAACACATGTATTAACATACTCCTGAACAAACACACTACCCCAGTAAAGACTTTTAAACTGTTTTTGGACCTTTGTGTAGAGCTAATGGCATTAATTTTAAGTTGCATGCTAGACGTAAATGAACACATTTTGAAGGCTATTTTGAAGAAGCTTCTGTATTACAACACACTGCATAGGGCAGATGCACTGAAGCATACAATATGAAAGCCAGGTAAGCAAATTCATCTCCAGTACCTGTTAAGCTTACACTTGACGTTTATGTCATGAGCTAAGTAGCAAAACATTGGAAATTAGTAGGTGTACTTAAACTTTTGACCGGTAGTGTATATATATATATATATATATATACACATTTAACTGCAAACACGCAGTATAATTAACGTAAAGAACGACGCTTGTATAGGAGATATTCCGCGCAAGATGAGAGAGAGAGAACGAAACAAATGTTTCGTTCTCTCTCTCTCATCTTGCGCGGAATGTCTCCTATACAAGCGTCGTTCTTTACGTTATATATATATATATATATATATATATATATATATATATATATATATATATATACAGGGTGTCTCAGGAGGAAAGGTCAATACTTCGGGAGGAGATAGTATCGGTCATTGTGAGAAAAAAAGTTCATATGAACATGTGTCTAATTCTGAATGGTTACGGAGATAGAGCTGTTTCAATGTACAAATACAAAAGCATTGTTAATGGTAATCAAGAAAGAGAAACCAATTACTGTTTCTAACATTTACTGTTCAAACATTGGCATTTTGAATGGTATCAGATACAGAAATGACAAATTTGTTACAGTTTATAATACGTTTTCGAAAATCCCATCGTCAACCTCAATGCACTTTGCAACTCGTGTGCGGAGATCGCGTGTTGTTCGTCTGAGATGATCTCGACGTTCCTTTATGCGGGCAGCAGCATCCAAAATGCGCGCGAGCAATTCGTCTCGTGTATCCAGTCCACCTTTCTTTTGTAAACTTGACTTTTCATCCACCCCCACAAACAATAATCTAACGGAGAGAGGTCTGGAGACCTTGGTGGCCATTGAATGGGACCACCGCGGGGGGAGGAAGAGCTGCGCGCGCATCAGATTCAAACAGCTCTATCTCCGTAACCATTCAGAATTAGACACATGTTCATTTGAACTTTTTTTCTCACAATGACCGATACTATCATCTCCCGAAGTATTGACCTTTCCTCCTGAAACACCATGTGTGTATATATATATATATATATATACATTTTAACTGCAAACACGCAGTATAATTAACGTAAAGAACGACGCTTGTATAGGAGAATATTCCGCGCAAGATGAGGAGGGAGAACGAAACAAATGAAAAAATGAGGTAACCATCCGGGAATCGAACCCGGGATCTTCCGATTGCCGGTCAGATATGATAACCATTACACCATGGGCCTCACTCGATCAGATGCCGTAATTCTCCTACATACGCGCAGAAACCAATGCCCCAAGGGGGCACCTCCCGCGTGTTTGCAGTTAAAATGTATATAATGTACGGCATGCGGGAGGTGCCCCCTTGGGGCATTGGTTTCTGCGCGTATGTAGGAGAATTACGGCATCTGATCGAGTGAGGCCCATAGTGTAATGGTTATATCTGACCGGCAATCGGAAGATCCCGAGTTCGATTCCCGGGTGGTTACCTCATTTTTTCATTTGTTTCGTTCTCCCTCCTCATCTTGCGCGGAATATTCTCCTATACAAGCGTCGTTCTTTACGTTATATATATTATATATATATATATATATATATATATTATATATAATGTTATAATTTTTCAGACCAACAAAGACCCAAGGATCCACTCATGGCTGGTCCACCTAACTGTGTTCGTAATTGTGTATTGTGCATGTCCTCTGTGGTGGCGGAGAGGACCTACAATTTTACGTGGGTTCCGGACCACAAGGCCTTAATTTTACTACCTTAAATTATACCCAATCTATGAACATATGCGTCTAATCGATTTTTAAATATGTTTATAGACGTGCTACTAATTATTTCTACAGGCAAACTATTCCAGCTATTTACTATTCTATGCGTAAAAAAGTTTTTGGCAACTGCTGTCTCGAACCTTCTACTTATCAACTTACACCCGTTATTTCTAGTCCTATTATAATGAGATATTTCGAAAAAGCTATCTCTATCTACGTTATCGAACCCATTGATAATTCTAGGAACCTAGATTAGATCACCCCTTAGCCTCCTAGTCTCGACTGTAGTCAATTTTAACTCCTTAAGCCTATCCTCGTACGACTTCGACCTAAGCGACGGAAACATCTTAGTTGCTCGTCATTGAACTTTTCGATTGTGTCTATATCTTTTCGCATATACGGATTCCAAAATTGGATCGCGTACTCCAAATTGGGTCTAACTAATGATTTGTAAAGAGGAACAATAATATCACGCGATTTGTACTCAAAATTTCGAGCTATAAAACCTAGCACTTTGTTCGCTTTATTGACCGCTGCTGTATATACTTTGTTTCGCCACTTTTAAATCACCAGTGACTATAACTCCTACATCTTTTTCCTGTTCTATGATTGCTAACTCCTTCCCTGACATACTATACGCAAAATTACCGTTACGCGAACCTATATGTAAAATTTTGCACTTATCGACGTTAAATCTCATTTGCCATGTGACTGACCAATCAACGATTTTATTCAGATCTTCCTGGATTTTACCTTGTCTTCGTCATTAATCGCCCTACCACCTAACTTCGTTTCGTCCGCAAACTTTGAGACTGTACTGACTAGGCCGACATCTAAATCGTTAATATATATAAGAAAAAGCAAGGGACCAATACAGAACCCTGAGGAACGCCGCTCGCTACATTAGCCCAAGACGACTACGCTCCATCAACGACCACCCTCTGTTTCCTACGTCGCAACCACTCTTCTATCCAATTTATTACTACACCCCTGAGTCCATAAGCCTTAGTTTTTTCAATAAGTCTTTTGTGCGGCACGGTGTCAAACGCTTTTTGGAAATCTAAATACACTACATCAACCGCCCGATGACTATCGTAAACTTCAACAACACTTTGAAAAAATTCTAAAAAATTAGTTAAGCAAGAATTTGTTTCGCCTAAAACCGTGCTACGAATTTCTAACCAAGTTATGCAGTTCTAAGTGTTCGACTGTACGATCCCTAATTATTGATTCCAGTAGCTTACCTACAACAGACGTTAAACTGATTGGCCTATAATTTCCCGCCGCACCTTTATCGCCTTTCTTGTATATATATATATATATATATATATATATATAAAACCAACTACCACCCAACTCGCTACTAATTTTTTTTGTAATATCCCACTTAGTTTTAAACTAGCTGGTATTGAAAGTCGTATTTTTAGAGCCTATCACCTCTGTTCCAAGTTGGTCTTCATTTAACTTAGAAATTCAGTATCTTAAGAGATTTCTTAACTATAATTTTTATTGCTCTTCTACTATTGAGACATTAGTTTCAAAATTTTTAAATAACCTATATTCGCCTAAAATAATTCAGTCCACGATTTCGAAACAGAAGGTTTATCTTAAGCTTCCTTTTTTAGACCAACTAACTTTTCAACTTCATAAAGATGTCCGTTCTATTTTGGACATATACTTCCTTCAATGCGATTTCATAATTATTAGTTCCAATCCTAATTCATTGCAATCCTTTTTTCGCCATAAAGATCACCTCCCCGCGCTTTTGAGATCCTTTGTAATTTATCTATATACATGTGCGACCTGCCAAAGTCGCTATATAGGGCAGACTGCCCTGCAGTTAAAACTTAGGATTTCGAAGCATTTGGGTTTTTCTTATCGAACTTCTCGCCCTCTTTCCACTCCTGAATCCTCTGCTATTCAGCATCATTCAGAGACTCATGACCACCCGTGCCCCCAGGACTCCTTTACGATTTTGTTGTCTGCTTCTAATTCGCTTGATCTCAGAATTTTAGAATCCCTTTTTATCAAGAAATTAAATCCATAATTAAACGACAGCCTTTCTTCGATAAAACTGCATACTTCATAATCAACCAACCAACACCTTTTCAACACAACTAACGCATGAACTTAGGTTCTTATTCTTTCGTTTCTCTCCAGTTGTCATTTGCAATTCTTACCATCCGAGTTAGTCCTTTTAAATTTTAAAATTTAAATTTTAGTTTATTCTGTTTTGTTTTTAATGGGTTTAACTTTTATTGTTCTATTTTCTTACAATCCAGATAATTTTTTTAAGCTATTATATATATATATTTTTTTAACGATTTGATTATTGTATTAGGTTTTATTATTATGTACAGTATATTTATCTGACATTTGTATTTTCCTTAATTTCTTTAGTTATATTATTGATTTTTTTTATGTTTTCTTTTAGTCACTGAAGATGGCCCCTCAGTGGACCGAAACGTTTGGCCAATAAATGTTGAGAGTCGTATCTCTTGTCTTTATATTCCTATTGAGAATAAAATTTCCGAAAAACACTTCTATCGTAACTATATATATATATATATATATATATATATATATATATATATATATATTATATATATATATATATATGCCTTGAATTTCACAATTAAACTCGTGACATGAATGAATGATGCAAACTCACAAGGAAAAAGAAAAATGATTCCAAGGCTTTTCGTGTATTTAGAAGTAAACCTCGTCAGGGAATGTATTCCCTGAGGTCATTCCCTGACGAGGTGTACTTCTGAATACACGAAAGGACTTGGAATAATTTTTCTTTTTCATTGTGGGTTTCATCATATATATATATATATATATATATATATATATATATATATATCCGCGGTTGTGTAGTAGTTAACGTCGCTGACTACGAATGCATCGGCCCCGGGATCGACACTCGGTGACGCCTGGTGGCACGCAGCAAAATCCAGCTGTTCATCCTTCCACACAATAAAGAAATTGTTAAATAAATGGGTACCCTGGTTAAGACGTTGGGCTGCTGGTGGGGCGTGGTTAGTATTCCACGTTAAACTGTAGGTCTAAGGTGGAGTGACAAGTCTGACCTTCGTTAGAATGAACAATTCATGTGGAAGCAAAACCAAGGTTTTATATATATATATATATATATATATATATATATATATATATATATAGGGTGTTTCAGGAGGAAAGGTCAATACTTCGGGAGGTGATAGTATCGGTCAATTTGAGAAAAAAAGTTCATATGAACATGTGTCTAATGCTGAATGGTTGCAGAAATAGAGCTGTTTGAATCTGATGCGCGCGCAGCTCTTCCTCCCCACGCGGTGGTCCCATTCAATGGCCACCAAGGTCTCCAGACCTCTCTCCGTTAGATTATTGTTTGTGGGGGTAGATGAAAAGTCAAGTTTACAAAAGAAAGGTGGACTGGATACACGAGACGAATTGCTCGCGCGCATTTTGGATGCTGCTGCCCGCATAAAGGAACGTCAAGATCAACTCAGACGAACAGCACGCGATCTTCGCACACGAGTTGCAAAGTGCATTGAGGTTGACGGTGGGATTTTCGAAAACGTATTGTAAACTGCAACAAATTTGTCATTTCTGTATCTGATACCATTCAAAATGCCAATGTTTAAACATTAAAAAAATGTTAGAAACAGTAATTGGTTTCTCTTTCTTGATTACCATTAACAATGCTTTTGTATTTGTAGATTGAAACAGCTCTATCTCCGTAACCATTCAGAATTAGACACATGTTCATATGAACTTTTTTTCTCACAATGACCGATACTATCACCTCCCGAAGTATTGACCTTTCCTCCTGAAACACCCTGTATATATGTTATAATGGTTCAGACCAACAAAGACCCTAGGATCCACTTATGGCTAGTCTACCTAACTGTGTTTGTAATTGTGTATTGCGCATGTCCTCCGTGGTGGCGGAGGGGACCTACAATTTTAAGTGGGTTCCGAACCACAAAAACCTTAATTTTACTGCCTTAAATTATACCCAATCTATCAACATATGCGTCTAATCGATTTTTAAACATGTTTATAGACGTACTAGTAATTACTTCTTCCAGCTATTTGCTATTCTATGCGTAAAAAAGTTTTGGGCCACTGCTGTCTTGAACCTTCTACTTGTCAGCTTGCACCCGTTATTTCTAGTTCTACTATATTGTGCTATTTCGAAAAAGCTATCTCTATTAACGTTATCGAACCCATTCATAACACAGGCCTGCGATGGTTTTGTTGTCCGAAATATTTTATCACTTATATAGTAGTTTTTGCATGCTGATTCCAAAAATAATATTAATTTTTCGTCATCACGTACAGATTTTTCACAAAATGTCATATTTTATATTACGGATGTAAGTAATTTTCATCAAATATTTGATTAAAAACTACTGCCTATAAATTCTTATAAATGCTTGGTTTCACCAAGACATCAAAGAAATTGAGAAGATGTTTAAACGGGATACTCCAGAATTATTACATAAAAGAAAAAGAACAGCGCGTACATTCGAAACTAAAAGGCATAGATCTCACAAGAAAACTCAGGACAAATAAAGATGAATATGTAATTGACGTTAATAGTCGTCTTTATTTTTAAGTTGTTTGCATTTGTAATTAGTATAACAAAGAGAAATAGGTACCTAATGTAAATTGAAATAAATAATATTTATTTATGTTGTTGTTTTTTCCCTTCCAGTTTGCAGAAAATCCTTACGTGATAGAAAAAAATGGACACCTTATTCGAAATCAGCGTAGTTGAATTATATAACATCAGTTATTAGTAAGAAAACAACTCTTACAAACGCAAAAAACTTTACTTTTCTACGTGAAGGTCAAAATATGATGATAAAACCCCACTCTAATAGACAGAGTTTATTTCCACAACAGTTTCGATGCCCACTGGCATCCTCTTCGGGTGTATTCACCCGAAGAGGATGCCAATGGACATCGAAACTGTTGTGGAAATAAACTCTGTCTATTAGAGTGGGTTTTTATTATCAAACTCTTAAAAATTTCTCATTCACAGGCCTGTGTAATTTTAAAAACCTGGATTAGATCACCCTTTAGTCTCCTAGTCTCAAGTGTAGTCAATTTTAACTCCTTAAGCCTATCCTCGTACGACTTTGACCTAAGCGACGCGACGGAATCATCTTAGTTGCTCGTCTTTGAACTTTTCGACTTTGTCTATATCTTTGCGCATGTATTCGAATTCCAAAATTGGATTGGGTACTCCAAATGGGGGTCTAACTAATGATTTATAAAGAGGAACAATAATATCACGCGATTTGTATTCAAAATTCCTAGCGATTAAACGTATCACTTTGTTCGCCTTACTGACCGCTGCTGTACTTTGTTTTGCCACTTTCAAATCACCAGCGACTATAACTCCTAAATCTTTTTCCTGATCTACGCTTGCCAACTCCTTCCCTGACATACTATACGCAAAATTACCGTTACGCGAACTATATTTAAAATTTTGCACTTATCAACGTTAAATCTCATTTGCCATGTGATCGGACAATCTACGATTTTATTCAGATCTTCCTGGATTTTACCTCTATCTTCGTCATTAATCGCCCTTCCACTCAACTTCGTGTCATCCGCAAACTTTGAAACTGTACTGACTAGGACGACATCTAAATCGTCAATATATATAAGAAAAAACAAGGGGTCCAATAGAGAATCCTGAAGAACGCCACTCGCTACATTAGCCCAAGAAGACTTGACTCCATCAATGACCACCCTCTGTTTCCTACCTCACAATCACTCTTCTAACCAATTTATTACTACACCCCTGATTGTTTGTTCAACGAGTTTTTGTGCGGTACGGTGTCAAACGCTTTTTCAAAATCTAAATACACTACATCTACCGCCCGATGACTATCGTAAACTTCAACCACGCTTTGGGAAAATTCTAAAATATTACTTAAGCAAGATTTGTTTCGCCTAAAACCGTGCTGCGTATTTCTGATCAAGTTATGCAATTCTAAGTGTTCGACTACACGATCCCTAATTTTTTATTCCAGTAGCTTACCTACAACAGACGTTGAACTGATTGGCCTATAATTTTCCGCCACACCTTTATCGCCATTCTTAAAAATAGGCGTTATATTTGCTAACTTGAAATCATCTGGTACGCACTCCTCAGAAATAGAAGCATTAAAAATATTTGTTAGCGACACAACAATGCCTTCTTTTAATTCTTTTAGTTGTATGGGATATATGGAATCCGGTCCCGGTGATTTAAGCATTTTCATTTTACAAATATACGGCAGTACCTCCCTTTCACTCACCACAATATTATCTGAAGTATGATATTACCATTATCAAAAGGTATTATGTCTATGATCGTAGGGCTATTCGTTACATCTTCTATTGTAAAAAACTCGTTTAGCAGAGTAGCCATTTGCTTGTTTTCAAAAACTAACTCACCGTCAGAAGTTTCAACAGTTCCAAGACGCTCTTTACTGGGTTCCTATTATTGACGTACTGAAAAAATCGCTTGGGTTTTCTTTGCCGTCACGAGCAAGAGAAATTTCAAAATCGTGCATGGATTTTTTAGCTCTTCCGATCTAGAATTTAAAACGTTATTAGTACCGACATGAATAACATACGTTGTGTCCTCAAAGGTTCTCTCTGTAAAATGGTCAACACTATTCGTTATATCTTCTACCCTTGCACCATGGTAGCAGTAACGGCACCTACGACGGGAGTTTCTTCCACAGAATTTCTCGAGCTGCTCTCGAACAATGAAATCACCAACGAGTCGAATTTCAGATTCATCAACGTCATCGAAACTGAAAACAGAAAACTTATTGTTTGTTAATACTGGTAGACAAGTCTTAGGTTGTCTCAATGGGGCTTCATTACACACTTGAACGAATGGTCGGGAACTAGGGGAAGAGATAGGGCTGTTAGAATTATTTATACCATTAGTAGAAATTGAGGCAGGAGAGGCCGCGACTGAAGCATAACTCCTCTCAGAAGGGCCAAGGGATTCTGATTTCACCGTCAGGAGCATCAACCTTTCTTCAAGCCTCACTCTGGCCTCCCTCTCACGCTGTAGCTCGTTCTTCAGCAAATCCATGTCGGAGCACCACCTGCAAATTAACTGATCGTTATTATTAGCTAAATTAAACGCGTAAGCAGCAACTTCCCTTAGCACCGACTGCAAGTACTTAACGGTGGTGCCATGTTATTAACTAATTAAATTACTAGCTTTTAAAAATTAATAGCGAGTTAATAATAGTAATATATTAACGACGTAAGTCTCCGGGAATAAGTAAGGAGCAATTAATAAATAAAATGTAGGTCTGCCGCGTGCTTAGTTGTGACGTCAAAAACGCAAGCCCGCCAAAACGTTCTTGAAACGCAGAAGACAGGTTCCTGTAACATATATATATATATATATATATATATATATATATATATATATATATATATATATATATATATATACAGGGTGGGCGGAAAGTAGCTCCCTATTTTGGATTGGTAAAAAAATACGTATATTATCCATTTATTTCAGAAGAAATAATATGAAAAGGTAGGCATACATGGTAGGTTTTCTCTAAAATTCAATGTGGGCTCCAACTCTTTCCACCAGCTTCTGGAGCCGCCCAGGAATGGCGTCCACTGACTTAGCAGGAACTCCGGCGGGATGGAGGACATGACTTCCCGAATTCGGTCCTCCAGTTCTTCCAATGTCCTCGGTTTGGTGCGGTAGACTTCTTCCTTTACGCACCCCCAAAGAAAGAAGTCGCACGGTGTCCAAGCGGGGCTCTGGCTGGCATTGATGGTGGACCACGACGACCCATCCAACGCCCAGGGAAGTGGGCATCCAGCCACTCACACGGACAACAAGAGCGAAGTGCGGAGGGGCGCCATCTTGCATTAATATCAGATCGTCGATGTTCTCCCATGTGCTGCAACCGGCCAGACCTTGTTTCGCAACATAGCAAGGTACCGCTCAACATTCATGGTGTTGCGCAGAAGGAACGGGCCCACAACCTGATCTGAGGTCATACCACACCACACCGTTACACTGAACCGATTCTGCCGTTTTTCAGCGGTAACCGTGCGACTTCTTTCTTTGGGGGTGGGTAAAGGAAGAAGTCTACCGCACCAAACAGAGGACATTGGAAGAACTGGAGGACCGATTTCGGGAAGTCATGTCCTCCATCCCGCCGGAGTTCCTGCTAAAGTCAGTGGACGCCATTCCTGGGGCTCCAGAAGCTGGTGGAAAGAGTTGGAGCCCACATTGAATTTTAGAGAAAACCTACCATGTATGCCTACCTTTTCATATTATTTCTTCTGAAATAAATGGATAATATACGTATTTTTTTACCAATCCAAAATAGGGAGCTACTTTCCGCCCACCCTGTATATCAGTGGCGACTGGCGTATAGGAGCGATGGAGCGGTCGCTCCCACTTGTTTGAAACTATAAATATTAATTTAACAGATAAAAAATATATAAATTTTAAGATATTCAACAATTATGTTTATATTTTATTAAAATATTTTTTTAATACAAATTTATGGCTTCTTTTGACATATAAGTACCGTACGGAAGCACCATGTGATTGTTTATGTACTAGAATTCTAAAAATTATAAATTTTATGAAATCGCACCCCCATACATTTATACCACGAGTCGCCACTGATATATATATATATATATGTGTGTGTGTGTGTGTGTGTGTAACGTCATACTAGAAATTTTAATGTCCCCCATTTTAAAAGAAAAAATTCGTGTAGTGTACACACACACACACACATATATGTTACAGGAACCTGTATATATATATATATATATACACTTACGTTTTATTTAGTAATTGCTTCTTACTTATTCCCGGAGACTTACGTCGTTATTATAATGCGCCTCGGTGGTGTAGTGGTTAGCGTCGCTGACTATGAATCCATCGGCCTGCGTTTGAGACCCGGTGACGGCAGCCGGCGCGCAGCAAAACCCAGCTGCTCATCCTTCCACTCAATAAAGAAAGTGGTTGGTAGATAAATGGGTACCCTAGGTGGCCTAGTGGTTAAGACGCTGGGCTGATGGTGGGGCGTGGTTCGGATTCCACGTTAAACTGTAGATCTAAGGTGGAGTGAAAAGCTTGACCTTCGTCAGAATGAACAATTCGGGCCTAAGCTAACCAAAGGTTATTATTAACCAAATGTTATTATTATTAAAATATGCCAATGACATGGTATGTATAATGTATATATCATTGCTCTTATCAGCCATGCTTGCTCATAGCTATATCCCTGCAGTGTTCATGAGGGCATATATCTTGCCCGTGGTCAAAAATAAGTATGGAAACATTCTGTCCAGCTATAATTACAGGCCTATTGCTGTCGCTTCCTGCTTCTCGAAACTACTAGAAAAACTCTTGTTACTCCGATTAAATGATTACCTATTAGGGTGTCAATTTTGGGGGTGAAATGACTAAATTGAAAATCATGTGATTTGGTAGCAATTTAATGTAATCATTTGGCATACAAAATAATATCCTTGCTTCAGAAACAATAAAAAATAACTCCTACCTACATCAATTTTAATTAAAAATTCAATTTTTCCGTAAATTCGTAACAAAATAACAAGTGTGCCAAACATCCCATCAACATTTAAAGTGGCAATAAGATATCATTCAGAGTCTTTATTTGAAAGTAACCAATGCAGTCATGTCCTTTTTGCTGCGGTTCCTTGGCATCAGCATTCGGCTTGCTACTTGCGCTTTGATGTAGCCTTCTCGCCTCTCGTGACTGTAAACTTGACTAGCTACTTCTGTGACTATTTTCACACATCTCTCCACACTCTGAGTGTGAGAAGGCCACTTTGGCACTTGCAGTGGGGCCTCTTTAAGTTGTGTTAAATCTTTGTTTGTTATACATGTTGTCAGTGGTGGCTCCAAAATTTCCGAACTCAAGTTAACTAATTCTGACAATTTCATGGCATTGACGTTTATCGGAGGTACCTTCCTTGTCTGAACAGAGCAGTCTCCCAGCTGGTCATCATCTAGTGATGTTCCTCTGAGCTTTAGAATGATTTCCACAGCCTCAGTTCGCTCTTTGGTACATTGGCTGCAGAGTATTGCTTGCAAAACTGCCTCTGGCCTAGCATACCAAGCGGACCTTTTCACCACAGGTAACACAATGTCCACCACTACTTTCCTTTGGGTTCTCAGTAGCTGTAATTGAAACAAGATGTGGTTGAGCCCCTCCATCCACATTGGATTAAGTTTTACATTGAACCAGTGAGGAAGATAAAACCTAATAATAAATTCAACAATCAACATCAAATTCTGTAGCATTTTGCCCTTCAGTGCATGTTTGGAAACCCAAATCCTGCAGAAATGAATCGCTGTAGTTAATCAACGTCTGTGACTTACGGGTCCAATCTTCAAGAGAGCCAGATTTTGAGGCAACTCTCCTGATCTGATTGCTTGAACAATACGATAAGCGTAAGATTGATCCGTGCTGAGGTCTTTGATAACTTCTTCAGACAACACTGGAAGGGGAGGGCCTACTTCGACCTTTGGAAATTTTGTATTTATTTCTAATCCCGTTGCTTCATCTAGCATGTTGCCAAGGGGGCCTGACCACTTGTTGTTGCTCTTTGTAGGACCATCAAGTTCCTGGGTGAGACGACGAAGAGGTAGTTCCCCTGTGTGCAAATCACATACAATCCAAACAAGCCTTCTTCCAAGTTTTTTCTCTAAATGCGTCGTAACACCGCCCTGCCATCCAGTGTTCACCGCAGTTGAGTCTCCACCAGCGGCCTGCAGTGAACTGTCAAGTCTTCTTTCTTGAAGCCAATATATTGTTTGATCAGCAATTGCCTCTGCATGTTTCTTGCCTTCTACTTCTGCTTCAGGAACAAAGTGAAACAAATAGCGGCCACCAGGTTCGGAACACACAGATTAGTATTCTTCTTTCATGAGACCGGGAAACTTTCTGTCCATTCCCTCTACCTCTAGGAGAACTTTTGTGTCATCTCTTCTTCCATCAAACAAAAGGCAAGAGAGACCTTCCTCCTTCAAATCTTTTTCATGCTGATCAGATATTTCCTTCATTATTTTTTCTTGTGCTCTTCTTATCTTATTATGATCTATCACTAAGGATGTATCCTCTCGGCTGATGAGGTCTGCATCTATCCAAGCGGCAGTGGCAATCTCTGCAGTCTCTCGTAGCCCCGTATGGTGGCGAATACTGGCAAGGGCAATGTTTGAGATGTCTTTAATGTTGTATTTCATTCTCTTCGGCGAAGGTTCAGATGGCATTTTGGAGCTATCATCTGATGTTGCTTCTTTCTGTTCATCTGAAGAGCTTTCAAAGAAGTGAGAAACCTCTTGATAGAGCTCTTCATCTCTTTGGGTGGCTTCTTCACTCTTCTTTTTCTTCCTTTCTTCCCTCTCTCGGATTTTCTCTTTTTTCTTAGCAATAACAATCTGTTTTTTGTTTTCTGAATATTCTGCCGAACCAATCTGCATACTTCCTTGGCCTCCTGCCTTTGTTCTCTGCACCTTTATGAAAGCCAGCTCCAAAACAGGGATCTTCTCACGAGGACAGCGACAATCAATGTGAGCGTGAGGTTCTCTTCTGCATGAGGGAGAACAATTGGCTTCAGAACACAACTCTATGGGACACTGGCAGTTAAAAATGTCAAGAAGAGTATCAAGTGTGTGCAGAAATTTATTTTTCTTTGCTAGTTTTCCTTTACCAAGTGATGTCTCAACTGCTTTGTGCCACAGCTTTGTTAATTTTAGCTCAATAGTTCTATACTGATTGAGTACAGGTGGTTTGAATAACACATTAGCTTTTTTCCACTGATGCAGAAGAGGGGGAATCATGTCCATTATGAGCTCTTTCTCTGTGTAGTTCCTTCTATCCTTTGTATTTTGTTCACGAAGGAGTAACCCTCGTCTCAGCATGTCTCGCACTGTTGGTAGTTCTGATACGGGAAGGTCCTTGCCTGTACCGACTAACAGGCTCAAGTGGCATGACGACTGACCTCTTGTCTTCAATTTTGGCATCTTAGGAATATCTGAAAAGAAAGAAAAACATTTAAGTGCTTTATATCAATTACGATGTTTTAAAGTTTAGTCATTCGATGTTCTAAAATTCAATAAAAAAATATTTCATGGGATTACAACATAATTAACAGAAGAATATGATCATAATAAATAATTGTAATAATCAATAATCCATACTTACAGCTAAACTGTAGTATTCGTCTAGTAGAATAACTATGAAGTAGGTACAAGAGCAATAACAGCAAACCACCGTCTATGACCTATTATTTAGTAAAAGAGTCAATTTCTGAAACTTTAAGGTAAAATTGATGTAGGTAAGGGTTATTTTATTTAATTTTGGTTGGCCAATTTCAAGTTTTGACATGAAAACACTATATTTTCACTACCAAAATTGATTTGAAAAAAGTTGACAAAATTGACACACCCTATTACCTATGGACATCTAACCAGTTTCGTTTTAAAAGGCCCACTCAACTGACCTGTGTAGCTATGTACTTAAGGAAATAATATCAAAATACACTGACAGTAATTCAACTATTTATAGCTGTTTCCTAGATATAAGTAAGGCATATGAGAGAGTGAATCACAATATTTTATTTAAAAAATTAGAAGACAGGAAGGTTCCCATGTACATATTAAATTTATTGAAATTTTGGTATTCCCACCAATCTTTTACCGTTAGGTGGGGCAATGTACTATCCGAATGTTTTGGCTCCTCTTGCGGGATGAGATGAGGCAAGGCTCCTTGCTCTCTCCTATGCTGTTTAATGTGTATATTGACGGATTAATTGCTTCACTTAATGAGGTAACAGTGAGATGTTGCATAGATAACACGAGGATAAATAACTTAGTTTATGCCGATGATATGGTGTTATAAGTCCTTCTGTTAAAGGTCTGGATCGGCTACTAAATGTCTGCGAAGTGTTTGCAGAAACATGATATTCTTTTTAATGTTACAAAAACAGGTTATGCATTCCCATCCTAATAGCTGTAATCAGCCACCTGATATTAGGTTTAAAATGAGAGGTGAAGTAATTGAGGAAGTAGAAGAGTTTAAGTATTTGGGTCGAACTATCACCAGCTCCTTGAGTGATGAATCAGATATAAGAAAACAATCTCGAAGCCTTTGTGCTAAAGCGAATATGACTATAAGGAACTTCTGGTTTTGTACAAGTGAAACTAAAGACACTCGCTATCGTACTTTCACTTTGGGTGAATTATAATAAAGGTTCTGGCAGAACCCTAAATTTGCTGTACAACAGGTCTTTTAGACTCCTACATAAATTACCCCCGAGATGCTCAGCTTCGCAAATGTTTGCTACCCGAAATGTCTCGAGCTTCCCGGAGGTAACAAGACGTGCTCAATACAGTTTAATGCAAAGAATTAAAAAATCAAGTAACCCGATTACCCAAGCTGTCTATGAGTCCTGCCCGTTTGTCTTCTAAGCTATGGAATGTATGGTACGAAAACGGCTGTCTGTAGCTCCACTTAACTTCGACATTACTGTATTATTTATAATTTAATTGGATATATTTCTATCCTTAGTATGCCAATATATGTAGAGACCGACCGGAAATTCCTTTCCTTGCCGTTCTCAAACATCATGGAATCAAAACAAACGTTATACTGTACACGTAGGCATGAAAGAGACCCACAGGAAACACAGATTTTGTGGTATTTCCCGAAGCGACCACCAGATGACTTCACCAAGGCCTACAAAATGCAGTTTCTCAAATCATCCTCACTTGGCATTTTCTCGTTTTGGTCGTTACGTCTCACTCTCTGCACCTTCGTCAGTAGCACCATTCGTCACGCCACCCGCTCTCTGGCTTTCGTCGGAGAGCGGCCCGCTGTTCCTTCAAGGCTCCGAAGTCTATCATCAAGTAAGGCCCTCTACAATTTCATCCTGCAAGACGCAACATCACTGCTGCAGGAGTTTCCATTGGACCCCTTCTCAACAAGTCTCTACCAGCAATCAACAGAAGCCCAGGTCCGTAAACCTTCTATTAGGCTACGAGCCACAAACCTCACTTTGCTCGTCACTCATCCTCTCACCACAATTCGATCGGCGCCTGTTCAACAAGTACTTCAACAGGCCCTCAGCACATCCTGCTTCAAGTAGGCCCTCAACACATCTTCAGAGTGATCCAGCGTCGCGGTAAGCCTCTTGTCGGCCCTCACTCGGCCTACAGTGTTTTGTTAGTCGTGCTTCCACAAGCTCTGCCTAATCGCGTAGGCCCTAAAGGTGTCTTCATTACCGTTTCAAACTAACTCTCTCGTTAAGACCGCAGTAGGCCTATCCAAGTGTTGTACCAATACCGTAATCACTCTGTTATTGTGGTCATTTTTAACGACCTAATCCATTTATTGTGGTTATTTTTAACGACCTAATCCATTTACTGTACCAACCGTACTTGCATTATTTCATTTATCAATCGGCTTCATTATTTATTCTGTGTTCACCTCTGCATATCTCCTTAGCCTATCTGAATTAGTGTACTTACTTAACAATTAGACTGTATAACCATTCCTTATTGGTACGAATCAGTCATCGTTAGCATCGTATAAATGCCGTTATATAATTGTTAATCACTATAAATACCTTTATTGAACTGTTAATCGCTGTGAACAAATAATTGATTTATTTTCCTAATTAAACACAAAACAAAAAAGTAATTTCTCTCTCCTTATTAAATACTGTTTGATTGAACTGTAGGCCCAAGCTGGTGACCCTAATTATTCATTTCAATATCATTAATAAATTATAGTAAGCCTACTTTCTTGGCCACATCAAACTGGTGATCAGTAGGCCACTATATATATATATATATATATATATATATATATATATATATATATATATCAGACATGGGGCTGAGGCCAGGCCTCCGGCATATTTTGCAGGCCTCGGCCTCGGCCTCGAGGCCAGCTGAAAAGTGGAAAGGTCTCGTCACTTCGTGAGGACTTAGGGAATCCTGACTTGTTTTCTTCTGTAATTTATAACCCCCGGTAGCGTTGGGGTGGAGATTCTTCAGGTGTAGTGGACCGGCCAAAATTTAAAAATCGACTTTGAACGGCGTTTTTTGTTAATAGCTGGCACCCATGCTAAATCATTGTACCTGTGGGTGAGGAATAAAATGCAGGTGGATGCCACTCTCGCTTTTGGCTTTGAAGGTCATTTTCGAGGTCAAACTGTGCAAAAAATTATATTTTCTAATTTTAATTAAAAAACAAATATTCTGTGCCAATTGGTTTGACCAAATACCTCATTTTGCCACACTTAGTGATAAAGAAGTATGATGACACGCTTATTCCATCCGAATTACCAACTCAAGGTCAAATTCAAGTTAATCACGACCGAAATTGTGCTAAAAATTTGTGATTTTTTATTTTAATAAGTAACAGAATTATCACAACTAAATCACCAAGCAATAAATATAGCCCCATAACTATACAGTTTACAGACTAGTAACATCTACAAGTTCACGTTTCTTGATGAACAGAACCGAAATGCTGCACTGACAGTCACAATTGTGTGGATTGCAATCACCTAAGAACAGAGTTATTAGTTCCTTACAGCACATTCCAGCTTCTCTCGATTTCAGCCCAGAAGAGAGACATAGATCTACTGTCCAGCTGTGTTACAGCAACCGCTGTCGTCACAACTACAAGCTGTCGTACACTTCATGCTTTTCCTGAAGCAGTTGCATCTAGCTGTTTTGCACTTTTTCTTGCAACCACAAACAACAAGCTCCAGCCAGGCTTCAGGGATTGGAGGAAGTCTTGTTCACACTAGTAGGAGGCTCCCATCTTCCAACTTCCAGGCTGAAGTGTCCACTGGATCTTCAACATCTACGTGCTCTTTGTCAGCCTGGAGCCATATTTTGGCCTGATAGTTTGCCCGCTTGGCGTGGAGCTCCAGGGCATCCTTTGTTGGTGGGGGCATTTCCAGAGTCTTCTTGGCCTTCCCAAAAAGGTGAACTCTGGCGTCATCAACTGTGTGTTGTTCCGGGGTGCCATACAAATGACACACAAACTTCTTAACATCTGCGATATCTCCATCTCGACCAATGGCGTGCAGCAGGAGTGGGTGGTCACTGAACACTTTGCAACACTTCTTTTTTCCATGACTACTGAAGGACGAGACTGTGTCACACCCGGTCAAAGCGTGGCAGTTGACCAGGTTGTCCCTGAATGGGGGCGACAAACCCTTGAATACATCGTGCACGGGGTAGCATTTTCGGTTCTTGGACGTTCCGCACAGCATCCACACTTCAGCGACCTTGGTGCAAACGAAGTGAATCAGCAGCACCATTACATCAGTATCTCTGCACACTACCAGTATGTTGATAGCCCTGTGACGCTGCATCACATGAGTGAAGGATGAGCTTGGTGTCCGCCTCTTCATGGTTGCTATGCAGTGGAACGTCATGTCGCCTGGTTGACCGTACTTCAGTGACTTTAGAGAAGCCACCCCATGTCACCAGCTGACATTTTTCTTAAAGATCTCTGCCCTTCTCAGTGATGACGTTAGACAGAAACAAGGCTAGATCAGCCTTGTTTGTATCCAGGGCCATGACGTTTTTCCACACTTCAGGCAGTGAAACTTGTGGCTATCAATGACTTTCCGAATCGGTTTCTTCTTGCTTGCACGCTTTGTCCTGGTAACTGCTTTGATCATTCCTTCCCCTGCGTACCGATCAAAGATGACATCAACTCTTGTTGTGTGTTCACTGAAATAACTCGTCACGGCCTTGAAGAACACTTCAGCATAGTCGCCGAATGTCCGACAACCGCCAGGCTTGCCAAGAGCTTGGATGAGTGCATGGCCATCTATCATCACACAGGTCTTCAGATCAGAGGTTGGAACCTCTGAGCTTATGGTCTGCTGAGCCATCAGGATGTTCATCAGCTCAGACTTCGATGTGAATTCATCTCTCCTCCTGCCTTCGCCAGACTAAATGGGATTGGGAACAGTTCATGCTTCAGGACGTTGACCATCTCCACCATGCGACCTGAGGTCGCAACATTCAGGAGCCGCTGTAGTAGCTTTCTGTCAGTTTTGATGGTCTTCTGCATGTTCTGCTTGGTGGAAACTGTAGCTTTGTATACATCAGCGAAGGTTTTCGACCGATGTTTCTTCATCGTTTCATGGAAGCCTACTATCTGTTCAATGTCTGTGGGTGCAGTGTCTTTGGTTGCCAGTGGAACAAGTGGGATGTTAGTGGCGGCATCTGTATCTCCTGCTTCACTCACATGAACTCTGAAGACGTCAAACTGCTTCAACTTCTGAACTAGCTTCATGACATCATGAGCGTCACGCCTAGTGCGAGAAGGCAGACTGTCAACCCGAGTGAAGGTGGCTTCCCCATCATCATCTTGAAGATTGAAGAGGCATCTTGTGTCTTGAGAGATGTGTGACCGCACTGACCACGTGATGCAGAACCTGTCTCTTGCTTGGTCATTCTTTGTGATGCCGATGATACCATTGTGCATCTTGCATGTACGATTTATCCATTCGGTTGCCTGACTAACTGGAACTTGGTTGAAGCGCTTCGCCGTCCTCTTGACGACAAAGTTCCCATTACAGAACTCTGCATGAACTTCTGGTGCTGACTTCTCAAGACCTCTCATATCAGCCAAGTAGACCGGCCCCCAACGTGTACAGTTTGTTTGGTCATAGATAGTTAGCTAAGGCAGCATTGCAGCAAAGGCTTCCATGTGGAGACTCCACATGCCATCTCTCTGAGCTCTGATCGAAGCAAGTAGGATCTCTACCATTTCCATGTAGGATGACCACAGCATGAAGTTGGGATTTTCAGAGTGCTGGTCATTGAATTCCTCCATGAGACTGTGAAATTTCTCATCTGCCAAAACGTCTGAGAAGTAGTCAACAGCATCGCGCATCTCATCTATGTCAGCTCTGTCTTTCAAAAGCGAAGCAACATCGAGGGCAAGCTGTTTGACGTTCTCATCTCCGTTGCCAGTTGCAGCCAGCCATGACTCAAACATCTGCCACTTGATGCGCCACAGTGCCTCATACGTCAGCTGGTGACCTCTCACAGCTCGGTAGTAGGCCTTGCCGTCCAGCATTGTCTCAGTGGTGTTAGCCGCGTACACACCTGCCTCTGTCCATAAGTCATCAAGTCCCACACTTTCCAATGGCTTTCAGAAAGTTGAAGCAGATATGGAGGCCTCCCATGAGCATGACCACGTTGGCAAATTTCGAGTTTGCCCAGACTAGTTCCTTACCCCCTGCTGTACAGAGGCTGATCAACAGTGATGATGGTGTACTTCTGGCTGACATACTCAGAAATGGCCATGAAGCGATTGATGACGGTGGTCATGGTGTCATTGTCATCTGCTGGTGCCTGCAGGATTGGCAACATCCCGGCGGTCGTTACTGGTGGATTCGCAGTGCTGACAGATTGATTGAATGCTCCCCAGCTTGGAACGGACATCGCTTCATCATGGATGCGTGACACCACCCAGGCCAAGTCCTTGGCACGTGCTGGTCCCTCTCAGGTTCATGTGACAAGTCGTTTATGTCAGTGTCGTAGCCAGGAGGAGATGGCCTCTTGCCAGATGGGAGGGTAGCCTGGTCCAGCCTTTGGAACTCCTGTAGGTCATCAGGTTTGATGGATTTCGATCTCCTGTGCTTGCCACCCTTTTGGCCATGACTCTGCTGTGGAGTGGGGCCTCTCTGCCATACCATGAATTGAGTGCTGTGGAAGGTGCTCTTCCCGTCTAAGGTTGACTCCAAGACATCTATGTTGTCACAAGAGCAGTGAATCATTCTCTCTTTGACGATGGTGTCAGGGATGTAGACACATCCATTCTCAGCATACCTCTCCAGGATGTTCTGAGCGATGGTGGTGTCTATCCTTCTTACAGTGTCGATACCAATAGTGTGATTTGCCGCGTGGAAAAGATCTAGGAGTGCTTCTGAGCGGGTTGCTTAGTGCAGAGTAAGACCCGAGCCCACATGCTTTGGTGTCAACTTTCGTCGGTTGGAGACTACATAGACTATGTCCTGGGCAATGCTACACACACTCTGCTTCACTTTCTGGTCCTCTTCACTTCCCTCATCCATAGCATCCATTCCCCAAAGAGCAATCGTAGAAACAGGTACAGACTGTCGGGTATGACGCGATCAACATACATGTTCCTGATCAAGACCTTGCCATGTCTCGGAGTGTCCAGGAGTTTCAAGATGATCTTGTCGAACCTTCAGAGCCACGTGTACCATATCTTGGAATATGCTGCTAGTAGCACACATGCTGACATCAGCATCTTCATCTTCAGTAGACTCTGACTCAGAGGTGACAGGACCTTGTTCACAAGACTTAGCCAGTGCTTTGGAGATGATGAAATCTGAGCTCTCTCCAGGGTAAATCAGCAGCGGGCCCCTTGACAATGGGCGTACATAGCTGGCGTTTGATCCAAGCAGCCTTTGAACATCTTCGTAGAACGTTGTTCTCCTGGAGTATTCACGGTGATGCCGGTGTCATTACACATACTCTCGTATCTGTCCCAGACGTCTCCCATGTCGTATACGTGACCACGAGACAGGCCTACTGTCAAGTCTTTGCACAGCTTCGTCATGCACTCATTTTCAGGCCCTTGCTGCTCCTCTGACACCGCTTATTTTCTAGTACGTCTCTCAAATGTCACCAAACATACAAGATGATAGCAGCCTTCAACTGCAATCACATCACTCACCGCTGACAACGGTATGCTCATGACAGGGTCGTGTTTGGCACTCTGGATCAAGTCATCTGACTTCTCCATTGTCTCCACCCTGTGCAGTTTCTTTGTGGTCTTCTTTTGGCAAAACATGTTGAACGTCTACACTTTGGGGGAAAAGCCTGAGAGCCTGCACTTTTTGTAGTCGCCGATGCACCCATGGTCTGCTGCTGACTTCGCAGCCTTTTGAGTTTGCCTTCAGAGGTGAATAAAGAGTAGCATGATTTATGCCGCTTGAGTTTCAATGCATTTAAATCATCCTTGGAATGACTTTCCAGTCTTTGTAAAACATCAAGATAGTAGATATCTCCCAGGTTCTTTCTCTCATCGCCCACAGTCATAGTACTTGCTTTTCCTTCTGCTGATGTTTTGCGCAGGTCACCAGCGCCTTTGGCAGAAGAAGCAACAATCCTCACTGACATCCTGACGTTTCCTCTTGCGCTTGATGACAGCTACAGGGTCTAGTGCTGATGAGCTCCCTGTCTATAAAGACAAGTGGGATTGGCAGTATGTAGTAGCCACAGATATATTGAAACAATTCGAAACATACCTATCTTTTAGCAGCATTATTATTATTATTTTACCAGCTGGCACTGTCTGCACTCTTTTAATCGCATATACCAAACCAATGTCCGGCCAGCCAGTGTATTGAAAATATTCAACAGGTTAAAGCATGCTATTACTTGTACTATGGTAGTAGTAGGTACATGCGCACCTCACCCAGGATGCTAAATGTAGTTTTAATGGAAATAAAGCTGATTTAACAGTATTATTATACTTAAAGATTACGTTGGTACCAATTGCTTCAGTAAAGTCGGAAGATAATGAAAATTAACATGGTAAGGTAGGCTAAGGATATTTTTATGCTCAAATTCCTTTACAGTTACACTATTATAATACCTAATCTTAGCTTTCCTAAGGCAGTTATCTAGAAATGAAATATGATAACATAATTTAGTACCAATATTCATGATATTGCATAACTCGGAATCTAAAAATTCAGGACTGACAACTCTCAATGCTCTAAGAAACATAGCAGAGAAAATAGGAAATTTTATCGGGGGATGATGGTCAGAATAAAAATGCACATAAGAGTTATTATCAGTAGGCTTACGAAAAACTTAAAATTTGAACTGATTCAAGCATCTCCGAATTTTTAGATCCAGAAAAGATAAGCTTCCATCATTTTTTTTTCAACAGTGAATTTAATAGATGGGACTAAATTGTTGAGCCTACCAAGAAATAAGTCAACATCCAAATTATTAGGCCAAAGGCATAAAATATCATCTATATACCGGTACCAAGCAAGGTTCAAATTGACAATAGGAGGCAAAATTCTACTTTCAAAAAATTCCATATATAAATTAGCTAATACCGGTGAGGGGATTTCCCATCGCCAATCCAAACGACATAGCATAAAACTTATTTTCAAAATGAAATTTACAATCTGACACAAAGCTTGGTTAACTCAATAAGAGTGTTGTTTGAACAGGGAAAGAATATTCAGAGATTTTATCTTTTAAAAATGAAAATGAAAATGAAAAGGTTTATTGGCACACTATAATCCATATGACAAATATTATTAATACAATGACAGTTCATATACTAAGGATAGAAATATATACAATTGATTAGAAATAATACTGCACTGTCGAAGTTAAGTGGAGCTACAGACAGACGTTTTCGTACCAAGAAGTCCATAGCTTAGAGGATAAATGGCAGGACTCATGGATAGCTTGGATGATCGGGTTGGTTGATTTTTTAATTCTTTGCATTAGACTGTGTTGAGCACGTCTTGTTACCTCCGGGAAGCTCGGGACATTGCAGGTAGCAAACATTTGCGAAGCTGAGCATCTCGGGGGTAATTTATGTAAGAGTCTAAAAGACCTGTTGTACAGCAAATTTAGGGTTCTGCCAGAACCTTTTTTATAATTCACCCACAGTTGCTGACCGTATATATTACTGCAGAAAGTACGAAAGAGTGTGTCTTTAGCTTCACTTGTACAGAAACGAAAGTTCCTTATGGTCATATTCGCTTTAGCACACAGGCTTCGAGATTGTTTTCTTATATCCGAGTCATCACTCAAGGAGCTGGTAATAGTTTGACCCAAATACTTAAACTCTTGTACTTCCTCAATTACTTCACCATTCATTTTAAACCCTATATCAGCTGGCTGATTACAGCTTTTAGGATGAAATTGCATAACCTTAGTTTTCGTAACATTAAAAAGAATATCATGTTTCTGCGAATACACTTCGCAGACATTTAGTAGCCGATCCAGACCTTTAACAGAGGGACTTATTAACACCATATCATCGGCATAAACTAAGTTATTTATCCTTGTGTTATCTATACAACATCCTACTGTTGCCTCATTAAGTGAAGCAATTAATCCGTCAATGTACACATTAAACAGCATAGGGGAGAGCAAGGAGCCTTGTCTCACCCCGCAAGAGGAGCCAAAACACTCGAATAGTACATTGCTCCACCTAACAGTGAAAGATTGGTGGGAATACCAAAATTTCAATAAATTTAATATGTACATGGGAACCTTCCTGTCTTCTAGTTTTGCAAATAAAATATTGTGGTTCACCCTATCATATGCCTTACTTATATCAAGGAAACAGCTATAAATGGTTGAATTACTGTCAATGTATTTAGATATTGTTTCTTTAAGTACATAGATACACAGTCAGTTGAGTGGGACCTTTTAAAGCCAAACTGATTAGGAGATGTCCATAGGAAACCATTTAATCGGAGTAACAAGAGTTTTTCTAGTAGTTTCGAGAAGCAGGAAGCGACAGCAATAGGCCTGTAATTATTGCTGGACAGAATGTCTCCGTACTTATTTTTGACCAGGGGCAAGATATATACCCTCATGAACTCTGCAGGGATATAGCTATGAGCAAGCATGGCTGATAGGAGCAATGATATATGCCGACATACTACGTCATTTGCATATTTTAAGTGCTCATTCGATAAGTCATCTACCCCTGACGCAGAACCAGTCTTTAACTCTTTAATTAACTTCTTAACTTCAGAAAATGATATCAAAATATTTTCCCTTGTCCCTCCCACAATCGTTTCGCTGCAATCTATCTTAAGATTATCCCTACTTACACTATTAAGAATGTTAGAGTAGTGGTTTTTCCACAGCTTTGCAATTTCATCATCCCCCGACACCCCATCGATTGTCGGAGGGAGGACATTTTTGACACCCGTTTGATTCTTAACAAATTTCCAAAATTTGTTATTATCGTTATTTATGCGAGTTTCACAGGCTTTTAATGCTCGAATAGACTTTTCTTCCTGTTTACATCGCCTTATGGCCGCCTTATACTGACCCCGACTTCTACACATATTCATGTATACTGGTCCTAATCTGCGTCTACCATGAAAGCACCACAAATCATAGGCGTCTTTCGATTCCCTCTTCAGGGGGGCAATACAATCATTCCATCCAGGAATAACCTTAGTATGATAGTTGTAAGATTTAATCAAGGGGCTTCCTGCTTCTCTTAACAGGGATATTATCTTACTATAATACCTATCTATGAGTTTACAGTGAGAATCATTTCAGCAAGGATTATTACAGCAAGGTGCAAAATTTTTAAATTATTAAAGAGGTGACATGTTCTGTCTTTGTATTCTATTCTCTGCTGCATATTAACATTGGACCAATCGACGCGATTATTCTTACCTATTGAGTTCTTGTTAAGTCGTGTTGCGCATAAATTGGTAACGTTAATTAATATTTCTAATGGGCTATGATCAGAAAGAAGGAAATCATGCAAAATATGAACTCTAACAATTCGATCCTTTAGATTACACTCCCCAACAAAAACAAATTTTTGCTGCTGATTTAATTCTAAGACCTGTTTCTGGATAATATTGATGTGCTGATTTCAAAAATCACCTTAGATTTTGTCCATCACATCAGGTTTTCGTGCAATGCAATATGCCTATTTTGGGTGATCCATGAAGGGTGCTTATCAAAATTGATGATTTTTGAGACCTGTTAACAGCTGTTTTGCTGTTAAAATTTTATCTGTGGAATACGCAAATCTGTGCAGTAAATCTAAAGGTCATGTACAACATATTAAAATCTTGGGTATCTGTGGTTTCCCCAGGTGTGAGCGTGACGTCATGATCTGAGAGAGATTTCCCATTGGCAGAGTGAGAGCAGCCGGTTCCGCTAGTGACGTTGCTTGTAAACTTTCAGCAGTTGGGTTGCAACATGAGCATTAAAGTTCAGTATCTCAACAGTCATCTGGATAAATTTCCAGAAAATCTTGGTGATGTTAGTGAAGAGCAAGGTGAAAGGTTCCACCAAGATATCAAAGTGATGGAAGAACGATACCAAGGAAGATGGGATACCCATATGATGGCTAACTACTGCTGGAGCCTGCAAAGAGATTGTCTTGACATCTCTCATTCTAGGAAGTCCTATAAGAGAAAATTTATCAGCACTGAAAAGTAAGAAAACAAGAAAAAGACAATGTTAAGAAAACTGGTCCCGTGCTTGTTTTAATATGGATTCATTTTTTGCTTATTTAAACACTTTTAATCACTTTATGTGTCAATATTACCATTGTATATTAAAGTTCACTCCCTGCACAATTGTTTACTTTTCCATGCTGATTCTGAGTATGTAAAAACTTATTTTTTGAAAAGAAAAAAATTGGTCATAACCCTGCCAAAATGCGATATCTCCAAAATATCCGTATTTGATTGCTCGAAAACCTGACGTGATAGGCAAAAACTAAGGTGATTTTTTAAATCAGCACACCAAAGTTACATAAAAACAGGCGTTACAATTAAATCAGCAAAATTGGTGTTGGGCAGTGTTATTACTAGTGAGACAATGATCAATCCACCTGGTGATACCACTCATATCGCTAACGTATGTAAAATTACCACTGGCTACCCCTGATACATCTACATCACTTATACTTAAATTGGCCGACTCGCACATGTTACCCAATTCTCCAAAGAATTCCGAGTTCACATGTGCGTTAAAGTCCCCCATTATTATACAGTGAGAATATTTAGGGTTATCTGATAATGACTTAATTTTGTACAGCAAATCAATGTATTCATCTAGAATCTAGATTACTGCCGTTGTTGTATGGTAAATAGCAGTTTACAATTAATATGCAATCATTGTTCACTTGTAATTCAATGCCTAACAACCTTACGTTATCGCTTGTTAAAACTTTTATATGTTTTGACAAATTTTTCCTTAATAAGAAAGCAACACCACCAAAAGGCCTACCGTACATTAATTCATCTGACAAGTCTACTGCTGATGACGCATGGTACATAAAGTCATCATGGATGGTAGAGAGGAATTTTAGCTCTTGCTTAGGTAGCCAGTGCTCCTGCAGGAGTATCAAATCTGCACTGTCGCAGATTTTATGAACATCTACAGTTGAATTCCTCACTGACCTTACATTATATGAGACTATTTTCAACAAGTTATCCGCCATGACTGATAGAAAATTTATTATTAGTAAGATTATTATTATTATACACAGTACAACTTTCAGGCATTACCGTTAGGGCGCCTATTATTATTATTATTATTATTATTATTATTATTATTATTATTATTATTATTTTGCCTGTTATCAAATTCCTGGAAAAGTGAATAAACCCCTTAACAATAATACCGTCTGGCCATTGACTCATATTATACTGGTTGAAATGCGCATTTACACCTTTAATTATTACTTTAAAAGAGTTATAATACGAAGATTTCGTGTTTAGTTTATAAAATCAAGTAGGTCATCAACAGGGACTTTTGTGAATAACGAGCATACATCAAAACTTACCAATTTGAAATTAGGGTCCTTAGGAAACTTCAGTTTGTCAACAAGATCCATGCTATTTACAATATGTGATTTGGAAATAGAGCCAACTAACGGCGTTAATAAACTAATTAACTAACCATTTTGATAGCTTATAGGTTACGGACCATACTGAGCTAACAACGGGCCTCATGTTTTTACTAACCCATACAAATAAGGTAGTGACGGATTGATACACGATGTGTACTTCTGAATACACGAAAGGCCTTGGAATCATTTTTCTTTTTCCTTGTGGGTTTGCATCATATATATACTCGTGTGTGTATATGATGCAAACCCACAAGGAAAAAGAAAAATGATTCCAAGGCCTGGCAACCTGGCAAAAGACACAGGAGATTGTAGACACCAATCGACCAGGGAAGTACTCCGGGGTGGGGTTGGGGGAAACTAGACAGAAGATAGGGAGTGCTGGAAATCGTGTTTCTTCTGTCACTGTCTTCCTTACCTGATCTTTTTCCGTGTCTCATCTACCCTGTGAGCAGTCCAGCATGCTCTCAGACACACACTTCTCTCCCTCTTCCTCACTACATACATATGCATCTTACACACTACATAATCTTTTCAAAATTTAAAAAGAAATGGCATTAACTATAAGAGCCTCGGAGTCCTCTGGGGACTTCTGGCTCCCCCGCTGCCGATACCGGGAACGCAGACCCGGGCAGCGGGGCTGGGGCTACTGCACACTCAGGATGTTCTGGACCTCTGTCTGATTCACTTTTCATCAACTTCTGCAATTCGTGGCCTTTTCTCAAATTTTCAATCTGTTGAACACCACCTCTCCTCCTGTAAATCTCATCTTCTTTTCCTCACTGAAACTCAGGTGGCTGAGACGACTGACAGCAACCCCTTTTCTGTACCCTCTTACTTTATACTCAATTTCACTCCAAAGGGTGGATGTTGCGTATATGTACGCAATGACCTAACTTGTTCTCGTATTTCTGAACTCGAATCTTCTGAATTGTATACCCTCTGGCTACGGCTTGCTTGCCAATCTCAAAGTAAATACATCTGCGCTGTTTACCTTTCTCTTAATTCTACTGACTATCCAAAATTCTTTGACTACCTCATTTCCAAAGTGGAGTACATTCTTTCCCGCTCTCTCTTTGCTGAAATCTCCATTTTAGGAGATTTCAATGTTCACCACCACATTTGGCTTTCCTACCATTTCACTGATATCCCTGGTGAACTAGCTTACAACTTTTCTATCCTAAATGACCTAGAGCAAATTGTACAGTACCCTACTCGTATCCCTGATCGCCTTGGAGATAGGCCAAACATTCTGGATTTATTTCTTACTTCTCATCTTTCTTCTTACTCTGTGAAACTTTTCTCTTCGTTGGGCTCCTCCGATCACAATCTTATATCCGTTTCCTGTGCTATCGCTCCAATTCGGCCTTTGGATCCTCCTCTGCTTTGGCACTTCGGCGCCGCTGATTGAGAGGTCCTTAGGCAGTACTTCTGTGATTTCCCTTGGAATGATTACTGCTTCCGTGGCCGGGGGCCTTCTGGGAGTGCAGAGCGCATCACAGAGGTGATTCTCCCTTGAATAGAGGCGTACATTCCATACTCTATTCCTACTACTTATGCAAAAAGACTTTGGCTTAACTTTTTGTTTTAATGCTATCCGCCACAGAGAGGAGGCTTTCAGAAGGTACCGTCGCCATCCAACTCCTGATTCTCACTCAGCTTATACTGTATTTCTGCCCGGAATCGTGCAAAATCTGTTCCTCGAGTCGCTGAAACTTCCTTCATCCGACAAAAATGTGAAAATCTATCCAATTCTAATTCTTCTCGCGCTTTCTGTCTGTTAGAAAATCTAGAAGAGGAAGAGCCATTTTTGTCCCAAGGCCATATGATTACTCAGTTGATTGATGCAGCATTACTTGTATGTATTAAGTTAAGGTGTGTATATATATATATATATATATATATATATATATATATATATTTTCTCATAATTGTAAGGTTAGTGAAAAATTAACTTAATTTAGAGCTAGCATTTTTGGGCTCTTGTAGCATCATTGTTTGGGCACTCTTGTGGCATCATTTTAGGGGGGGGCACTGGCGCGTCCTTCCTACTCGTTTGTTGAATGTAGCACTTACATGGCGTGGTTTTATAGAGAGCTCTCTTGCAATTCAGTTTGGTTGTTTAGATATAAGATTGTTGCATCGTGCAATGGTGCAGGTTGTGTTGTTGTTGCAAGGTTTAGAAAGAAGACCATAAATAGTGCTCCTTTTGTTTTTTATCTTAATTTTATGCAACTGAGGCCTAAGGGAGGCCCACATCGAGTCAGCAACCCTGAGGTAGGACCTAATAGGACCTCCAAGTCCGCAAGTTTGTTTAGTCTAGCTTAACTTGGGCTGTAGGTTGAGGTGGCCCCGTCAGTTTTTGGCCGTTCGGGGCTCGGCTGGGATTCTGAACCAATCAAATAAAATAAAATAACATGGTCTTCGAGCCGGATTCTAGCCCAATACTGAGTCAGTGTCTATTTTTCGGCAAAGTTCTGATTGTGCAAATTGTAGCCCAAGTTAGGCCTGGACGGGTTGAGCATAATTGAGTTAAGGTCCCAGGGTAGAAAGTTTGGTCGCCCAATTGCGAAACTTGGCCTCTAGTCTGTCGTTGTTTTGGGCCTACATTTTTACCGGTTTGGTTAAATTTGGTTTTATTGTTCGTAGGCGAAGGTTGCAGACTTCAGTGCGCCAGTTACTTGGGTGGAAAATTTGGTATTCCATACTGGTGGTTGGTCAGTACTCCAACCAAACAATTCAATTTATTTGAAAAAAGGCAAAATTTGAGTTTGATAAGTTTGGTTAAGTATTTTCACCAATTCAGCTTATTTGGCATTCAGCCCAATTGCTGTTTGCATTGAAGATGAGTGCAGCTGAATTGAACGAGTTTAGAAAAGGAGAAGCGCCTACAAAGGTCTAATTACAAAGGTCATTGCGACTATAGATTTGTCATAGAACAAGAGGATTTAAGCTTAGTGACTGCGCAGCTTTCCATATTAAAAACTAAAAAGGTTGCTCTAAGTGAAGTAAATGTTAAAATTGAGGCTCTTATAGAAAAGGATGAAATAGAAAATGACATAATTTTACTTTGAAGAGATTATTGATGACATAAATAAAGCATGCCACAGCAAAAGAGTTTAGTAGCTCAGTACAGTTAGAGACCAGGTTTAATAATGAAACACAGCCCTCAACAAACGGTGTTTGTGAAGTTAAGGTTAACAGATCTGCAGTTCAACTACCGAGGCTTGTACTCAAAACACTTTCTGGGAGTATTCAGGAATGGCAAGGATGGGCAAACAGTTTTCAGTAAGCACTTCATTCTAGTCAAGTGTTAAGTGCGGTGGAGAAGTTTAATTATTTGCATTCCATTTTGGAAGGGGATGCAGCAAAGACGATAGCATTAACAGAGGCTAATTATAATGTGGCTTGGGATATATTAAAGAAATGGTTTCGTAAGCCAGAGATCTTAATTAAAAGCCACCTCCTCGAACTTTTAGCTATACCTCCTGTTAATAATCTCAATAGTGTCAAGGAGTTACGGCAGTTATATGATGAATTTGAAGTTAGAACTAGGTCCCTGGACAACTTGGGTGTAGGAATGAAAGGTATGGTGTAATGTTGGTCACTATACTGGAATCTAAATTGCCTAGCTCAATTTTGCTTGAATTAAGTAGGGGATACTCTACGGAACATGTGTGCATCCCCCTTCAGCAGATGTTAAGCCTTTTCGACACAGAATTAGCAAGACGAGAGGGAATTGAGTTTGCACAGTGGGATGTTAAACAAGGGGACAAAGGCAGGCACAGCACCAAAGTTTCTACAAAAAGGAATAGCTCAGGTACAGTGTCAGCTCTACATGCATCCTCTGAGAATAAATTAAAGGGAATCAAGGAATGCATATTTTGCGAAGGCAACCACAAGTCATATAAATGGGAGGTGGCTGAGACTTTACCTATTGAAGAGAGAAAGGACAGGGTAGCCAAGTCCAAAGCATGTTTTAAATGTTTTTTGAACAGTCACAGAGCAAGGTTTTTTAAGTTTAAAATTTTGTGCAAAAAATGCCATGGCCAGCATCAGCCTTTATTGTGTGAAAACACTCCTAGTAGGCCTACCCCAGAAGTAGAGACATCAGTAACACATGCCACTGCTATGAAAGGGAGTAAAAGTAAAGGAGGATTATTGCAAACAGCTGCAGCATTATTAATTGGGAATGATGGAGAAGCTACTGCAAGAGTGTTGTTTGATAGTGGTAGCCAGTGTAGCTTAAAGTTTAAAGAACTTAAGAGGGAAAATTTAAGAATTTCTGGGTTTGGGGGTTCAGTTCAAAACCGAACCAAAGTTAAGAAGGTAGAAGTTCTGGTTAAGGGGTTGTTACCACAAGGTCCCACTATCAAGATCCAAGCTGGAGAGATTGAGAAACTTTGTGCTCCAGTCACTACTTGTTTAGATATGGCATGTGTCCAAAAGAATTGCAAGTTAAAGGTATTAATTTGGGCAATAATAAGTTTGGAGGAACAGAAGATATTAGTCTTTTGATTGGAGCTGACTATTATTGGGACTTCAGCACTGGTAACATTGTCCGCAAATCTCAAGGTCCTGTAGCTATTGAAAGTAAACTAGGTTGGATGCTACATGGTAGCTATTGCAATGAAATGGAGGTTAAAGCTCTTTTTGTTAAGATTGAGGAGAACAGCCATGGTTTGGAAAAGCATTTGAAAGCTTTTTGGGAACTTGAATCCATTGGCATAAAGGACAAACAGGCAAGTACAGTGAACAGTGATGGTTTAGAGCAATTTGAAAAAGGTATTGGGTTTAGAGATGGTTGCTACGAAGTTGGCCTCCCTTGGAAGGATTCTTGCAAACCTAGTTCAAACCTTCAGTTAGCCAATAGGAGGTTGGAGACTTCATTGCACAGGCTAAGGAAAAATGAGGAGTTGTTAAATGAATACGATGAGGCCATCCTAAGCTATGTAAAGGAAAGCTATGCTGAAAGGGTGCAAGGTGAGCTGGTGAGCCAGGAGGCACATTATCTGCCACACCATGCCGTGGTACGGCGAGACAAAACTACCACCAAACTGAGGGTAGTTTTTGATGGCTCAGCCAAGGATAAAGGTGGTGTGTCCTTGAATGACTGTTTGGATGCTGGGCCAAATTTAAATGCAGATTTATTTTCCTTGTTAGTGCGATTCAGGTTTGGTAGAGTAGCATTGACTGCAGATGAAGCAAGCATTTTTGAGGATAAATTTAAAACCAGAGGAAAGAGATGCAGTAAGGTATCTGTGGGTGGACACGAAAAACTTGGAAAATGAACCTAAGGTTCAAGCATGTAGAATGAAGTCAGTGTTGTTTGGCCTCAGCTCTAGTTCATTTCTGTTGGCAGCTACTTTGCAGTACCATTTTAACCCTTTGCTTTGTCCGGAGCGATAGGGCGCGTCCCTCTGTGGCGAATGTGGGAATACACCTTTCTTCGGTGTAAGGGCTTTCTCTGCCCTCGTGGACCATTGGGCCCGTTTGGGGACCCGGCTGATCTCCTGCTTCTTTTTCTTTCTTTCTCCTTTAACCCATTCTTTCTGGCTTCTCCCTGTTTTTTTTTGGCGTTGTTCTTTGGACCTTGATTTTGGCCCTTTCCTTGGCCCTTGGGTGTGGGAGGTGGTTGCCCTGCACCCTTGGAGTGGCCGCCTTTCAGGCACAGGGACTGTGTGCGGGCGTATCCCCCCTGCGTGACATCTATCAGCGGTGGGACCAAGTGTGCCCACACTTCGCCTTTCCCTTGTTGGAGTCGGTGGTGGCTGGATGCGCGCGGGGGATGAAGTTCTTTTTTGTTTTGCTATGGACACTTCTCCCCCTCGGCCTACGACTACTCTTCTCATTCCCGGACTACTCCTTCTCTCAACACTCGGGTGGTGGGCAACCAGGCCCTCGAGTCCTTTACCACTGGAAGACCGCAACCTAATGGGGTTGATCCCCCTGTGGAAGCGGAACGCTTGCACTCTCCTTTTCCGTTGCCGACCCCAGTCCGTCCCTCGACTACGCCCTTGGACCTACACTCTCTGGAGCAGGGGTCTCGCCCTAGCCCACTTTAGCCACCTTCGGGCAAGTCAAGTTCCACTGAGGACTTGCCCCCACAACCTGGCTTCTTGCCCTCCCCATATGCCCCCCTCACCCGCCGTCAGCCCACCTCCCCACGGAGAGAGCCTCGCGGCGGACGGGGGAGCCGGCATTCACGGCCGTCCTATCGACCGTTGAATATCCCAGTCCATTTCGACTCTACAGCCTCCCTTTCCCTCCCAAGCATCCACAAATTCCTGGTGATTCGGCCCTACATCTGGGTCCCTCCCGAACAACTCTGAACGGACGTTCCAGGCGATCCGAACCCACAGCAACTCCAGCCGCTATGACGTACGCCCACAGAGGGATGGCTCCCTCCTCGTAAAATCGCGCTCAGCCGCAGAGACGAAAGCCCTACTCTCCGTCACTGAGGTCCTTGGATGCTCGGTGTCCGTTTCCCCACACCCTCGCCTGAACCAGGGTCAGGGCACTATTTACGCCACCCGCCTATTGTCGGTCGCAGTGAACGAGCTCCTGGAGGACCTCGCACCCCAAGGAGTCACTAAGATCTATCGTTTCACATCCCGACAGGGAGGCACCCCCTCCCCCACCCCACGTCTGCTCCTTACTTTCAACACACTAATCCCCCCCGGCCGCATTGTATGGGGTATGGGAGACCGCGCCTCATGCGAGTTTTCTATCCGCCCATACATCCCAGACCCGACCCGTTGCTTCAAATGCAATAAATTCGGACACGTTAGCTCCGCTTGTCGACAGCCGCATCAATTATGTGTTCACTGTGGACGACTCGCTCACCCTGACAGGTGCCCCAACACACCCAAATGCTCCAACTGTGAAGGCGCACACCCCTCTTCATCCCGAGAATGCCTTTACTTCAAGTTCGAGAAGGAGGTCCGAGGCCTACAGGTGACGGACTTCCTTAGCCCCGTGAGGCACGCGACAGGGTGCGGAGTCGGGAGGTGAGGCCGGGGGTGTCCTATGCCGCTGCTCTCGGCTCTATCATCTCGGCACGCCGCCCTGGCCTGCCGCCGAAACCCCCCCAAGCCACTGCTCCCTGTTCCCCTCAAAGAAAACCCTCGCAGGACCCAATGGTTTCCTGTCCCCCTACCATTCCTCCTCTTCCCGCACCTCACCTGCCACGAATCCCCCAGGTGTCTGGGACCAGGACACCCAGGTCCCATCCACCTCAAACCCCGTCTTCCCAGTACCCCCTGCACACGCCTGAACCTGCCGCCCGGAGCAAGCCGTCGAGGCGGAGACGCCGGAGCGTGTCACCGGACCCTCCGGCCTTCCAGCGTCTCTCTCCCTCTTCCCCTCGGACCAAGAAGACGGCTCGGATCCTCACTCCGCCCACCACGCCTACTACCACGTCCATCTCTCCCCATCGCAGAAGTCCCACCACTCTACCCCCACAGACTCTGACAATAGTGGCTGAGATCCACGACCCGCCCCGGACGACGGGACCCAGTCCGAATAATATCCTCTCCTCCGAGGATCCGGTGGATACGGCCCTGGCACAGCTGCACGGTGTGACCGAGGGAAGCTCGGCCGGGCCCACGCCCACGAGTCCTCTGGATCTGCCCTTGCCTCCTGGTGCCATTTTCTCCACCCCTCCACGAGACTACTCTGATTCACCTCCTTCCACCCCCATCGTACCTATTCCCCCAACATCCCCGGCCCCTTCCTTGTCAGCTACCCTGAGTACGCCCTCCCTCCCACCCGCCCGGTCCTTTTGGTACCCCTTATCACCACCTCGAGTCCGCCATGAGACCCCGGACAGGCGGGGTGGCGCCACTTTTGAGGCTACCATGCCCCCTCCTGGTCCGACCATAGAAGCCCGTCACAGTACATCCGACCCTCTCAGCCCACGATGTTCCTCTGCCTGCCGTGATCCACGCTTCCGGTCTCGCTCGGCTGACTCGATCCCGCCACCTCCGCGGGGTTCGACAGGCCGACCGATTCCTTCCCTGGTGAACGGTAGATAGCCAGCCATGCTCTCGACCAAGCCTTCAATTTCGCGAACTCCGGATCTCCCTTCATACTCCAACCTCCTAGCACCTACACCTTTACCCATCCCCCTTCATCAACTAATGGATCCCCAAGGAAGTAATCCTAGCCCGTCTCCGCCTAGGCCACACCCGCATCACCCACGGACACCTTATGGCGAAATCGCCAGCCCCACTTTGCCCTACCTGCCATACCCCTATCACTGTCATACACCTCCTGGTGGAATGCACAAAGTTGTCTGCTCTTCGTCGCAGGTGTTTCCCTCTCTCGGCCGAAGATCCCATACCCGACCGGCTACGATCCATACTCGCCGACGGCCCCCACTTTTCAACGGAAGCGATTCTCTTCTTCCTTACTCACTCCCAGCTGCTCCATCGCATTTAAAACCGTACCCCTCCTACCCATTATCCAGCGACTGACCCTTACTCACTCCCCTAGTCTACCACCCCCAACACAGTAACATCACCCACTCACCGCCTCGCCGAGATATGTACCGCTCCTTTTAGGTACGAATCGGCGGTAAATCAGAGAAAGAAAAAAAAAAAAAAAAAGTACCATTTTAAGAAATATTCTGAAGTCTATCCTAATACTATTGAACACATGAGGCAAAATTTTTATGTTCATGATTTGCTGTGTTCAGTGAATAATACAGAAATAGCTAAACAGATATTCATGGAGGCTAGAGCTATAATGAGGGAGGCTGGCATGGAGCTTAGAAAATGGCAGACCAATCATTCTCAGTTACAATAGTTTATGAGTCAGTCCTGTGTTGTTGGACCTGATACAGCAGAAAGTATTGAGGATTCTGGTATTAAGGAGTTGTGGGAAATAGACACCAAGATGCTAGGCATTGTTTGGCAACAAGGAGAGGATTTGTTTACCTTCAATGGGAAATCTTTAGTAGGGCTGGCTGAGAATGAGACAAGGTGGACAAAACGTACAGCTCTTAGTTTGGCTTCGAAGGTCTTTGATCCTCTTTGATTCCTGGCTCCATTTGTGATAAAGTAAAAAATTTGGTTTCAGAGCCTCTGGGAAATTGGACTTGGTTGGGACCAAGAGTTACCCGATCACATAGTGGCAAAGTGGAAATATTGGTTCAAAGAATTGGGACATCTTGGAGACATTAAAATCCAAAGATGATACTTTGGAAAGTTGAACAATAGTCCAGATAATTTGGAGCTGCACATCTTTTGTGATGCAAGTGAGGAAGCCTATGCAACTTGCATTTATATAAGAGGCTCATTCGAAGAGGAAGTAAGTTGCAGGTTGGTTGCTGTAAAGAGCAGAGTTGCACCGTTGAAAAGGCTTTCTATTCCAAGGTTAGAATTGATGGGTGCTCCAAGAGAGGCTCTAGTCTCGCTCGAACATCTGGCTGCCCTCTGATGTCGCTGCTCTCTATGATTTTCTGAATCTTCCCACAATTTGAAAGACCTTTCTGACCTCCAGGACAGCTACGCAGGAAATCCTTGAAGAAACATTCGTCTGCAGCTTTTGTAGAACCTGAAAAATAAGAATTTTGTTTACCCATTCTACAGAGTACAAATCGCATTGAAATAATTTATCCCAGCAAATGAAAACTAAACAATGCTCACCTGGTATATTCTCCATATTCAACAGTCAAAAAACAATTTTGGAATCAGCACAACCAAGACGTCATCAAACGACCAGGTGGGCAGCACCATCAGCAATAATCTCAACAACCTGAAAAAAATAAGAGGAATAATTAGACATATTGGAATTCACCTTACCATGAGGAAAATAATCCCTGATTTCATTTTAACCCTTAACTGGTGTGGTAAAGTTTTGTCTCATAACTGGTGTGGTGCGGGTCAAAATGACCCACTTCGAAAATTTTTGTAAGTTGTGATGAAATTGAAATAATGACTCAAAATTTTTTTTGCAATAACTATATACATATATATGCATGGTGAAATAACTTTTACAGTAACCAGCTACAGAAAAAAAAATTACAAAATGTTTCAAAAATTTGAGTGTAATTTTTTAAGATAAACGAAAGGAAAATTTAAGTATTGATTATTTAAAATACATGAAAACATAATATTGGTATTTTATATGAAATCAAAAGAAAAAATGTCTTAATTTTACAAACACAAAACCAAATTTATGTCATTTAACTTCTGTTATCGTATGACGTCCCTCATTCAGTGTCACAATTTACACAAATTCTGATGGTGCAGTCTCCACATATTGCCCTCTTACACTTTTTGCAGGACTGGTTGGTCTTCCTGTTCATTTTAGACGGACAAATATAGCATCTTTTTGTTTTCCCTGGCTCTACTGGCTCTGCATTTCCTTTTTGAGGAAGCGGTACTCTAACAATGCGGCTCATCACTTCCTACAGTAAATGAAGACTGGCTGTTTTTTACAAGTTCGTTGAACATGAAAGATATAGCAGCTAAAGGATCAGTCACTTTGCGCTGTTCACGATCAAGTGCATTATCAAAACGCATAACACTTAGCAAAAATAGGAAGCGTTGCAGAGGCATCGTGGCACGAAAAATGTCGCGGCCGGTGCCATCTGTACTAAACAAAGAACTAAGATCCTCATGGCCAGATTTGAAAGCTCCGCCCAAATACAGAAGTCCTAAACAAGCTTTTAGTTCAGTCATTTCTGTTTTTTTAACAGAATATTGATGTTTTGCAGAATATCGTCCTTGAACAGTTTTTATTTTCTCATTTGTGCGTAGAAGCAACTCACCCAACATTTTTTCGATGAACATAAGAGACCAAAAAGTAGTTTCTTCACAGTTTTTATCAACATTTCTAACCTCACCAATTACACCTGGGAGTTTTTTCACTAAATTGTGTGCAGGTGTCCGAACACTTCGTCTCTGTGGCACTTCAGCTGACCATTTGAATGGATGATTCCCTTTTCCATAGAAGTATTGTTTATCATCGTCACGAGTTTCACCATCCGAATCTTCATCTGCTGATTGCTCACTCTGGGTGTCATGATCACTTTCTTGTAACTGAGACTCGACATCAGATACATCACTTTCAATAGCAAAATTATCATCTATTTCAGCTTCATCTAGCACTTGAAGTATAGCATCAGTCTTTCCGAACAAGTTTTGTTTTGAAGTTCCAGCCATTACTGCAAATAAAATGAAAAATAGGCTACTTCAAAAATCACAAAATTTGTTTAATATAGTGAATAAACAAAGAAATAAACACATAACATAGCATAGCAAAGAAATAATTAAACGAATTGTGGCAGTAAAAAAAAATGGACACTGTAAAAAACTGTAACATACCTGATGTGGTGCGGGTCAAAATGACCGACGCGCGTTACAACTACACATCTACACAGCACAGAGTCTGGGCAACTACTGGTCTGAAGTGAACTTGTGAGGTTAGGCAGCTACTAGGAACTACAGCCATCTAGTGGGGAAAATACAAAACTTACAGCAGAAAGTTTGTTCCCACCGGCATTTTGACCCGCACCACACTAGTTAAGGGTTAAACCCTATAGAACTACTCAGTCTCGCCCAGAACCATAAAAACGACAGTAAGATCACCAAAATATCTCCACGACTGTTCGGGATATGGGATATTCCTTATTTCGGGGGGCGTTTGACCTCCAATGACCTTGAGTATTGACGAATGTGGATCAATACGACTCCCAAAGTATCTGCAACCCCTCCAGATCGACTCATCATCCTAAAAATCCCTAGAAATGACACCAAGATCATCAAAATCCATCAAGTATTGACCAGGATATGGGATTTTTCAGTTCCACCGGCCATCTTGGAAAATGGCGGCCATATTGAAAAAGCCAAGCAGGGATCAGGTGTACACCCGATGGATTCTTGAATGGGGTGGTATAACTTTCAAAATATGTAAAAATTTGCTTTATAACAAACAATGCAGGGTTCCAGTAAAATCAGGGTCTGTGCTACCGGACTATTAGCAATAGAAAGTGAAACTATGAACCAACTTGACATTGAAGGTATAATTGATAATTTGGCCAATGTGGAATGCAGAAAAAATCTTTCAAATAATAAAATTATTTGAGATTGTTGTGACAGCGAATATGTATGCGTAAATCTCATATAAAAATGTAAATAAAAAATGGTAGAAAGAAAGGGTGAAGTGATTTTGAAATCGATTTAATTTCGCGTGAAACTTTAAATTTTTAAAAATGAACACCGACAAAAGTAAAGAGATCCGATACCCAGGATAGAGCCGTCGCCTGAGTGCGTTATCGCTGAACAAGGTTGCTTTTCATTATTGAAGTTTGTAAAGATTTGGGTTTGTTATTCTCGGTCTCGCTTAAGGGAAACCTTCGAGAGAAAATTTAAAATTTAAAATTTAAATTTTCAATTTTAATTTGAGAATTTCTTTAAGAAAGGCAGCGCGTAAGATTTAATGAAATTGAGGTTAGAGCCAAAAAAAGATCAGTAATTTTTGTATGAACGATGTCATGTAGTGAAAATGGTTTTGATAGGCCCTTTAGACACTAAAGGGAGGAGTTCTTGCAATCCTGAGGTGCAACTTAGAGTTATAAAGCAGTTGTAGTTCTGCCCTGTAAAGTTGAAGTGGCTTAGAGAATCTTTAAACCCTGTGGCATTATTAAAAATTCCTAAGTTGATTTAAAACTGCCTCACGTTGTTCTAAAATCTGAATTTCCTTTGTTTTACGCGAACTTGTTTGTAAGATCTTGATGTTTGTCACCAGAAAGAGAACTTTGTGAAATTTCTTTAAATTTAATTATTGTTCACATATTAAATTCTAAACTTGTAAGTTTGCGGAATATTATGTTTCCTCAGGGGAAGAGTAAAAATCTTGTGGTGATCTTGTTTCCCGAGGAAATCGGTGAAGTTAGTGCATGACCCTTTTAAAGCCTTTGTGAAAATTTATTTGATTTAATTGACAGACTTTGTGAAAATTTATTTGATTTAATTGACAGACTTTGTGAAAATTTATTTGATTTAATTGACAGACTTTGTGAAAATTTATTTGATTTAATTGACGGTCTTTCTTGCAAGCTGAGGGAAAATTAACATTGAAAGTCGAAATTTAAAGTGGGCTTCAAGGAAGCCAAGAAAACTACGCGCATTAAATTGAAGGGCCATACGAGTGGATAGACAGAGTCATCCTGAAAGAAACGAACCCGCGCGTGCGCAATAAGTGCAACTGCAAAAAAGGATTTGTGAACCTGAATTTTTCTAGAGTCTCCATTTTTTGCGTGACACGCTCTTAAGCAATGCCTTTACCAAAGATTTTTCTAAAAATTATTCCTTATATTCACTAAACCTTTCTTTTTCTTCTTTTCCAGAATGATGACTGAAGAACTTGTAGATTTGATGAGATTTCAGAAAGAATTCAAGACGCCTCACCGCAACCTTCAACTTCATCGGTAATGGTGGACGCGATCGTGGGATCAGTCCGAAACTCTCCGTCTCGGATGTAGGGAGATGGTCTCGAGAATCCAGGCAGGAGACTTTCACCTCCGCAGGAGTTAAGGATCGTTGGTAGTGGATTCTGAAAAGCCCCCACGTCAGGTATGCCTTCAAGACACAAGGACACAATGTCACCACTAACACCAGCACCTTCGTCACCAAACCTACACGCATCGGAGAACTTAAATAGTTTCGCGTCACTTCAACCTTTCACATCTTTCGCAGCATCCCAAGACCCTTCTTCTATCGCATCTACATCCCACACAGAAACATCTCATCCTTCAGACGGAGATGTATCAATCATGCTGTTACGCAATGTGAGTAATACACCCGTACTGGTCAGGAACAAGTACAACGGTAGGGTTGATCCGCGGTTCGCTCATGCTGATGGCTTCGAACAAGGTTTTGCAATGTACATGGTGTCCCAGAAGTCTGGACATATAGGGAAAGTAGACATTATATTTTTAAAGTGAAACAAACACACTTCTCATGTACGTTTTACATATTTCAGGAAAGAAAATACCCTGATGGCTCAGTGTATCAATCAAAAGAAGGTGGAACTAGTATTGCTACATGTTTCCGGAAAAAGCCAGAGGGAGGCATGTCAGTTATTTCACGAACATGCCTCCCTCTGGCTTTTCCCGGAAACATATATCAATACCAGTTTCACCTTCTCTTGCTTGGTATACTGAGCCATCAGGATATTTTCTTTCCTGAAATACGTAAAACTGGCATTAGAAATGTTTATTTCACTTTAAAAATATAATGTCTATTTTCCCTATGAGTCCAGACTTCTGGGACACACTGTACAGTAGTTCGATGCATTTGGATTTGAGCTTAATGATGAGGATGGTGATCTGTTCTGGGTAGTTATACCTTACAGACATCTGGTTTCTGAGGATGTTGACTACATCCTCTCACGTATTGAGAAATCAATGCAGAGTGGTGCAAAATTCAACCTGGTGAACTTCATGATCGATGTTGACCACGTCTTCCGTGTTGAGGGTCATGACGTTACACCGTACACTTTAAACTTTAACTGCTATCAAATTTACAGATAACACACAAACATCGGTTGTGAGTGTGTTTTATGGCTGTAATTTTAGCGCATATGATCAGTGTTCTAAACATGGTAACCAAAAGCATATGGTTAGATACAGTTGTAAACTACGCGCAAAAGCTACCTTAATCTTATGGTTTTAATTTTGAGTGTAATATGGGTACTGAAGAGTTGGTGAAGGTGGAGCAGCAGATGGGAGTACGAATAGTTGTGTTTGGTTTGGATGAGCAAGGTAGGACCATGTACAGTATGTTTTTAAGTCGTGTGACGCATCGAACGAGGCCTTTACTTATTTTAGGTTTGGTACGTGCAACCTACCTTCCTATTAGATATATTAGGGCGCTTACGTCAACTATGATAAAAGTCGTATGCAGTCAGTGTAAAAGTCCTAGATGCGTAAGCTGTGTGGTAGAAGCTGATAAGAAAGAGTTTAATGACTGTAGACGTATGTTTTTCATTAATGAATGCTTAAATCTCCATAAGACGAATGATACGTGCAGAAAGATAAAGTTTTGCGAATGTGGAATGTTTTATACAATGAATGAGAACGGTGAGTTAAAAAATAGATGTGATGAAATTCACTGCCCTTCGTGTTGTGAAAAATATAAGGCGGATGGTAGTGAAGCATGTTTATGAAAGATGCTAGTGCTAGTGTCTCCGAGCAACGTCTACAATGCCAAACCTTAAAATAAATCACGTATTACTGTATACTACAACATAAAGACCCACAGCAACAGACCTACACCAACCCTGACTCGAAAGAAGTTATTTCTCATTTACCTGTGAGCCAAACCCTCTGCTACGAATGTTCGAATGTTGACTGTGATGAATGTCGCCAGCGTGGTAAACGTACTAATATTTTTAAGACGTCTAAGACAGAATCACCCGTGAGTTGTTTGTGAGTTATATATTCATGCTAGCCGATCAGTTAAAAACAATGACTGTATGTTCTAGCGCAGCGGTTCTCAACAACGGGTCTGTGAGTTGTGTCTAAGGGGTCCGGGAGTTGACTAGATCATATTCAGTAACAATGTTTTTCCCTATCTTTTGTGGTGGTTAATTTTGACCTCTAACCGATAACATTTCCGGTTACTTGAAACTTTAAAGTTTCTATAAATGTTTTTTTTACGACCATCTTATGTTTCCAATTCATGAACTGTGAGATTTGGCACAAATGAGCCCCTTCCCTGTTTTTATGCTGTCTTTTTTTATGTAAACAGATCAGCAGTAAGTTTTACGCATTTTTATTACATTTTTACTCCGACTTTGAAGTATAAATCAAGACAAAAAACTATACTAATCTGGATACCTCAATTTGTCTATATGCTACTTAATCATAATGTAAAAGATAATTTATGGGGAGGGGGCCCCCAAAATATCAAGATTTTGATAAGGGATCCGCAGTACAAAATAGGTTGAGGAACGCTGTTCTACCGCATAACGCCGCAAAGTTTGATGCACAGTTTATTTACAAGGAACTTCTTCAACATGAGACATAAGCAATATTCACGCCTGACTCCTTGAAAAGAGGTAATAAGCTCATACAAATGTAAATAAGGGAAAAAGTTCAGTTCATAGACACTGCTGGTTACCCCTTGTAAGCTAGCTAAGGTACCAATGGTGATGGGGTTGGCTGCCGAGGTTTCAAAAGGGTATTTCTCTTACACTTAATTCAGTCGTAACATTTTAAACTACGTTGGACTACCACCACCCCAAACATTACTTTAACTACGACAGTATGAGTACGAGTGAACGAGAGGACTTTCAGCGTTATTATAACTTCACTGAAGTAAATCCATACAATATAGTGAATGAGTGAGAACGTTATTTTGTAAACGATGTACGTGTGCTTAGAGTATACTTCCAAACCTTTAGAAAAATGTATATTTTCCGGTTCAATTGCAATCCACTACAGGCTGCAACCACGATTTCCTCTCTTTGCTTTATTGTATTCAAGAACAACTTCATGCCAAAGGACACTCGCCATCATACCCAGAAAAAAATCACGCAGCTACGGTTATAAGGCTCTTTACTGTCTCACACACTTAAAACAACAAACAGGTATACACATAAAACAAGCGCGTAACACAGGAGAAGTGACCATCAAGATCGATGGCAAAATTTTCTGGGCTGATGGATTGAGTGAGGTCCCCGCACTGGTGCGAAGACAGTTTACTCCTTCCACGGACGTCGTTGGCACGGATACCAATAGTCTGACATGGACCCGTACTCCCTACCAGCTTATACGTTCACAGTTCACTCACAGGATATTCGGGGAACACGAGTATGATGAGCGCATGGAGACCATCGAGCACTAACGTGAGGAAATAAGGGTTATCAACAGAGCTGGGCAATAAATACATTGAATGTATTTAAATACTAAATACTAAATACATGGGAGAAATGTATTTAAATACTAAATACATTTTACGAATGTATTTAGATACTAAATACAAAATACATCAATTGTATTTAAATACATTTGTAAATACATTTTAAATACATACAAATTTAACATATGCATTCACTTATTCATGAGTAACAACAATATACAATGCTTGATAAAGGATAAAGAAATAGTACAATCTAATTTCCGATTATATATTTCCCTTTTTAGAACAAAACAAAAACAAAAGAACTTAGAACTTACGATGTTCAACCAGTGACATATTATACTCAACTTTTGCACAGTTTGAATCATGCCAGGGTGGACACGCTGTGAAAAAAATAAACATGAATTACCTAATGAATAATGATCGATAATTAATGAATCAATAATTCACTGGGCAACAAAAAAAAAATTTTTTCGTGTCCCAAGAATGAAAATACCTTATTCTTATAGTATTTTCTGTGCTGAATCCAAATAAGTTTGTAAAATTTCTCTATCAGGTCTGGTTTTTGTGTGACATGCAATTTAATTTTTAAAAACCCATATAGTTACATACTTATTAAAATATGATCGAAAAGACATACCTGTAGTTTAAAAAGTAGCTTGTTTTGATTTTCTGCTGTGCTTTGCCTCAGGCATGTCTCTCTTAAGAGTCCAGCAATAGTCAGCCAGCATACTGGGGCTCCATTTGCCTTGGTAACGGTTTTCCATGGCAGAAATATCCTGATGAAAACGCTCACCATGTTCGTCGCTTACCGCACCCAGGTTTTCCGGAAAAAAGTCCAAATGAGAGTCCAAGAAATGAATCTTTAATGACATATTGCACCCCATTGCTTGGTAAGACTTAAGAAGATCTCCTACTATTTCAGGATAGTTTTCGGCCTTGTGATTTCCCAAAAAATTTGTGCAGACACTTTTGAAACTCTGCCACGCAGCTTTCTCAACTTCATTCAACTCTCCTTCAAATCTCTCATCTCTTAACAATTCTCTGATCTGAGGGCCTACAAAAATGCCTTCTTTAATCTTGGCATCACTGATCCGGGGAAACTTATTTCTCAAGTATGTGAATCCTGTTTGCGCTTTATCCATCGCTTTAACAAAGTTTTTCATAAGTCCAAGCTTGATATGCAAAGGAGGAAGGTACACTTTCTAGGGTCAACAAGTGAACTATTCACAACATTTTTCTTGCCTGGAACAAGTGAGGTGCGTTTTGGCCAATCCTTCTTAACGTAGTGGTTTTGCTTGTCCCTACTGTCCCACTCACATAAAAAACAACAGTACTTGGTGTAACCTAGCTGCAACCCTAGCAAAAGTGCAATGACCTTCAGATCTCCACAGATATTCCACTTATATTTCTGATACTGAAACTTTTCTAAAAGCAACTTCATGTTGTCGTATGACTCTTTCATGTTTGCAGCATGTGCAATAGGTACAGAAGGAAATTTATTTCCGTTGTGAAGAAGGACTGCTTTCAAGCTGACTTTTGAGGAGTCAATGAACAATCGCCACTCATCCACGTTATGTTCATGACCAAGAGCCCCCATGACTGAATTAACATCTTTACAAAACACAAGTCCATCATCATGGGAGAACCATTCTTTGAATTCATCATGGCGGCTGCGGAAAAAACAAACTTTAGTGTCACGTTGCAGTAGATTCCAACCCTTTAATCTTGAACCTAAAAGTTCAGCCTGCTTCTTAGATAATTTCAAATCACAAACTAGGTCATTTAGATCTCCTTGTGACAGTAAATGTGGTTCATTGGAGGAACAGGTAGCCTGGAATGTTGGATCAGAAATGTCTTCATCTTTTTCCTCGTGATATGCTACAGTTACGTTTAATTCCTCATCACTTAAACTTACATGTTCAGGAGGATTTGGTACTGGAAGTTGAGCACTGTGGGGAACTGGTCTCATTGCAGACGGTAGATTAGGGTATTTCATAAGGCTCTTTGTTTTTGAAGTGATCCCCTTTGTATTTACCAGGCAGAAATAGCAGTCTGTTGTGTGATCTTTGGGTTCCCTCCAAATCATTGGAATAGCAAATGGCATGTGACGTGAACCGTTTAGCCATCCTGTAAGTAGTCTTACACATGTCACACAACAAATGTGAGGGGCCCAACTCTTGTCCTGATCGCCTACTTACATCCGAAATAAAGTTCATAGCATTTTTTTACTGATGGTGTAAAGTTACGTTTCTGAGATTTTAAAGTTAGATCACCACATACATAACAAAAGGAATTAGGATGATTCAGACAGTTCCGCGGCATTACAAAACATCTATATGAATACAACACTGGTGTAAAATTAACAAGAAGCAACAGACACTAGCTGTTAACACTGTGACATTTACAAGCAGACTGACTTGGAGCTGCTCTACACACAGAAACTAGGCTCATGTCTGAACAGGTACAAACATGTTTCAACCTGCACAGTCTGCTGCTCCGACCAAATTTATCCTGCCAGCATTATCAGAACTTTCTCCCCAAAGGAATAAATTGTACTAATTTTACAGAAAAATTAATACAACATATATATTAATATTAATATATTTTATTATAGTTATATTAATTAATATAATATATTATTATATTTATTATTTTTATAATGTTTTATATTATAATATTGTTTTATACTTAATTATATATAATATGTTATTATTTTTTTATCCGGTGATCATGCTAAATGAGGAAAAAATGAACATAGCGTCACAAGTAAACTAAGCCTGATAGAAAAAATCTGATTTCATATTTAGATTCAGCATGAAAAAGTACACTTAGAACACCCATCAAAACCCTTGTGACAAAATTGTTGTTGACCAGTGTAATCATTGATATCAATTTTTGCTAAATTTCTACTTTAGGGGACACGGTGAATTTCGAAATAAATATACCACTCGATAGATCAGACGATTTTAAAAGCTTTTTCATCAATGAATTTTCCATCGCAAATTGGATTGATTGCAACGAGTTAGTTACACAGGCCCACTTAAGGCAGAGCCGTTTTGTACGATTATTCGGTCAATTTCAAGATATTTTTTGATGTCTAAAAAAACACTTACCTTCAGATGAGTGTACAGATTCGTTGTAGCATTGCTTGCAGCAGAGACTTCGTGTTTACACAGCAAGCAGGTGCACTTTACCTTATTACCGTCTTTAGATTTAATTTTAAAGTATTTTCCATCAAACAGAGGGTGCACTAAATTGTTATCTGCAGATATATCACTGTTTGATTCACCGGATTTGCTTGTTGAAGCCATGACACGCACACGATAAAGAAATCAACCGCTTTCGACTAAGAGTGGCACACAACTGATTGAACTGACACGTTGAAACATGAACCATGCTGTACTACACTGTCGACGCGTCGTACTGTCGACGCGTCGTACGTGTATTAAACCAGTAAAAGTATTTACATTTTTATATTTTGAGTATTTAAATACATTGTATTTAAATACTCATTAAAGTATTTAAATACTATATTTAAATACATGAAAAACAATGTATTTATAAATACAGTTCTAAATACACAAATGTATTTAAATACTGCCCAGCTCTGGTTATCAAACGTTCAATGGTTGTGGTTGTGGTGCCAGTTTGTTTCGAGGGCCTACAAATCTTTTCAAACTATATTTCCACCTACGGCGTGTGTAAAGATTTACTATTTTGACTTTTGCTCGTATATCTACGTGATGAAGAATAATCCATACCCCGTAGATGTCCCTGAATAACTTGTGGGACCCACCGTACCCACCATCGAAGAATTCTCAGGTAGTTTAAACGAGAATTATTTTAGTATATCTTTCGTTGATGTACTTCTCCTTCGTGATTTATGGATGCTCATCTTACCCATTGTCATAGATCACAAACTTATGTTTCCATTGTGCGTGAAGTGTATAGAGGAGAACAATGGGGAGTGTGATCATACAACCAATCAGAGGAAGATCCGAGGTGATTTTACAAACGCTGAGTTGAAACTAGTCGTTCGTCATGGGTACAGAATATTAAAGATTTATGAGGTGTGGAGGTTCCAGAAGCTCGACAACATCTTCACTCCTTATATCAACACTCCTGAAAGATAAATTTGAAGCGTTAGGGTATCCACAAGGTGTTGAGAACGAGGACGAAAATGCGGCCTATATTCAACGTTACCGTAATCATGAGGAGATGCAACTTCAGCGGGAACATATTGCGGGAAACCCTGGCAAGCGCTTTAGTTTGAACAGTCTTTCAGGTAAGTTGGTACAGAACACTGACAAGGGAAACGTGCATTTAGCTCATAGTTTTGACGAAGTATGAGATTACACCAAAACCGACGATAAAGTGGTTCTTGAAATTCTGCACGTAGGTGATACGTACATAATACGTTACAAAAGGACCAAGTTGGTTAAATACACATCCCGCATCACAAACACCCCTGTGGCTAGTTTTACAACGGCTTACGGATGCATCAAGCTTTGGGGTTTAATGCATTCTCTGGGTCGATGGATCTTGTACGCCGATGTCGACAGTGTGGTATTTACGGCAAAGGAAGGTGAATATATGCTCCTCTTGGCGAGTTCCTCGGTAAACCTCACTGACGAGATCAAGGACGAGTATGGGGACAAAGCTTACGCGGACTCTTTTGTTTCAACCGGGCTGAAGGACATCACTTTAAACCGAGCAATCCGCCAAATTACCAACTTCACCGCACTCATGGAAAAGAGTGGATGACGGTACAAAACCCTGAAGAACACAGTTATTAACAGCTTTAGGAGAAGAACAGTAGCCATCTACAACCGCAGCTATAGATCGGCAGATAGGAAAATAGAGATGAAGGCGCAGATAGGAAGATAGAAACCAATGGAGGTTAGTTTGGAAATAAAGGATTTGTGCCAGACTCTATCAAAAACTTTTGATATGTTTAGCACAATAGCAAAAGTTTCACCGAAATCCCGAAAGGAGGATGACCAAGAGTCAGGGAGATATACAAGAAGATCGCCAATAGAACGTCCCTTGCCGAACCCATACTGACGATGTGAAAGAAGATTGTGAGAAGAGAGGTGTTTAAGAATTTATTAAGGATAGATTCAAAAACTTTAGAAAGGCAAGAAGTGAAAGCAATTGGAAGATAGTTCGAGGGTTGAGAGCAGTCACCCTTCTTTGTGACAGGCTGAATGAAGTGAAGTTCCAACAGGAAGGAAAAGTACCAGATGAAAGACTAAGGTGAAAGAGTTTGCTTAGGTAGTGTGTCAGCACAGAAGCACAGTTCTTAATAACAACAAGAGGAACATCATCAGGACCGTACGCCTTCCTACAGTAGAGTTGAGCCCAGATAGGGCAGAAATAACGTCTCTGGAAGAGATTCTAATTTCAAACATAATGAAGGAGGAGTCCAGGGTTGAGTTGTTGGTGAAAGTTTGAACGAAGAGTTCAGTTTTGTTAGGAGAAGAGACGGCAACTGAGCCGTCGGAATGCAAAAGAGGAGTGAAAGAAGAGGAAGTAAAGTTGTTGGAGAGGTTCTTAGCTAGATGCCAGAAAGAGCGAGAAAAATTAGAATTAAATAAGTTTCCACATTTTTGTCTGATGAAAGAATTTTCGGTGAATCGAAGAACAGATTTTGCACGATTCCGGGGCAGAAATATAAGCTGAGTGAGAGTCAGGAGTTCAATGGTGACGGTATCTTCTGAAAGACTGTTGCGGATAGCATGAGAACAAGTAAAGTTAAACCAATATCTTTTTACATTAGTAGTAGAAATAGAATATGGAATGTACGCTTCCATGTCGGAAAGAATCACCTCCATGATTCGCTTAGCACATTTAGAAAAGCCCCGGCAGTGAAAGCAGTAATCATTCTTTGGGAAATCCGAGAAATACTGCCCAAGATCCTCCTAATCAGCGGCGCCAGCGACGCCCATGGGAGGAACAAAAGCCCGAATTGGAGCGAAAGGACAGGAAACAGATATAAGATTGTGGTCAGAGGAGTCCAACGGAGAACAAAGTTTGACAGATTAAGAAGAAGGATGAGAGGTAAGAAATAAATCCAGAATGTTAGACCTATCTCTAAGACGATCTCCAAGACGACCCAGTTTATTTAGGATAGAAAAGTTGTAAGCTAGTCCACCAGAGATGTTAGTGAAATGAGAGGAAAGCCAAAGGTGGTGGTGAAATATTGACATGGAGAAATGGAGATTTCAGCAAAAAGAGAATTGGATAGAATGCATTCCACTTTGGAAGTGAGGTAGCCATTGAATTTTGGATAGTCAGTAGAATTAGGAGAATGTAGACAGCGCAGATGTATTTAGTTTGAGATTGGCATTTAAGTCGTAGGCAGAGGCAGTGACGTATTCACTGTATTATCGCGTTTTCCGGCGGTAACCCAACCTCAGAGAATTAAAAAATTATTTTTAGTATATATTAAAACATTACTTAAAAAGGTCATCAAAGAATACAATTCAAACACTACTTACTGCAGTTTTGAGAGCGCTATGAAATAACGATATTATTAGATAAGCCAGAGCAACGGTTGATCGCAGTAATTGTGCGAGTACCGAAGCCTCGAAGGCTATAGTGGGGATGATGACGCAGTGGCATGACGCAGGGGATATCAGCCAATCACTGAGCTCCTACAGGTTTCTTGTTTTATCACTTATTTCTGCGAGTGCTCTGTGCTGCTAGCCAGTTCCGTTTGCTACTGCGTTTCAGAACGTTGTGTTTGCACTCATCTGCTTTTATTATATTACTGTTTAAAGATTAAACATAAATATGGTAACTGTTTTGAGTGATTTGACTTCTTTCAGGGAGTGTAGTTAAATAGAAACCATTGCATGTGACTCTGTAATTGAAGATTTAGTGAAAGAACTATTCAAATGCCGCGATTTTGCTGAGAATATATATATATATATATATATATATATATATATATATATATATATATATATAATATATATATATATATATGAATAAGTGTGCTATAAACCAAAGCAGCTGATCAGGAAACGCCACTGGGCAGAGAGTATAGAATTCGGAAGAGTCTAGCTTGGGAATACGAGAACAAGTTAGGTCATTGCGTACATATACGCAATATCCACCTTTGGAGTGAAATTAAGTATCGAGAAAGTAGGAGGGTATAGAAAAGGGGTTGCTATTAGTCGTCCCAGACACCTGAGTTTCAGGAAGAAAGAGAAGGTGAGGTTTAGAGGAGAGGTGGTGTTCAACAGATTGAAAATCTGAGGAAAGGCTATGAATGTTGCAGATGTTTATGAAAAGTGAATCAGGCAGAGGCCCAGAACATTTCGAATGGGCAGTAGCAAATTTGACCCCGCTGTGTGTGTGTGTGTGTGTGTGTGTGTGTGTGTGTGTGTGTGTGTGTGTGTGTGTGTGTGTATAACATTCCTGTCTGAACATGCTTTATAGGCTCCGCCCAGAAACCAGTGTCATTATTCGTTGTGTTTAATCTCGTTAGTCGTTCGCAAACATTGCTGTCGTGGGCAATTGTTGAAGTTTTACTTCTGAGTTTTATCATAATTACCTGTGTGTGTGTGTGTGTGTGTGTGTGTGCTTATACTCCTCTCCCAAGTTTAACAGTTTAACAACGATGGCAGCCTCTGATATTGTGCAAAACACTTTTGTAAAGTAGTACTATGTAAACCTGAAGATGTAGTGAATACTCGACGTCCGTCCTTTCACGCGTCTTTTGAAGTTTCTAAATCGACCTTAATTCCCCTGAAGATGATAGTTCAGGATACTCAAGTGCTTTATGATTATTCTGACGAGAGTATCACAGGGATTCATAATGCTAATTCATAATACGTCTTAGAGTATGTATCGAATTTAAGCTGCGTCAAAGAATATAGGCAGAGTGAAATGAAGAACCTGACGCTCAGTGAAGAAAAATAGCCTCTGGATTACGAAACTCGTAGAAACTCGTACGACAAATCTTATTACGTTATGTTACACCCGACCGATTGCACCCACGCAACAAAATACGTCAACGTAGTGATTATGAACAATTTAAGATAGTTTTACCACTACATCAACGTTTACAACGATGTGGTGTCTAGTGAGGTCATAACTAAAGATTTCTATCCCTTTTTAATAGAACTTAATGGCGAGTACCTTTTGTTCCCTAGAGTGGAACAGTAAGGACACGCCTACTTCTCGAATAAAGCTCCTCAATGTTAACTAATTTACTATCGAATTACTTAACGTTTTAAGTAATTTTGTGTATATACTTTTTCTCCGCCCGAAACTACATTTTCATAGTGATACATATCCTTATATGTTTCGTCCAGCGCGCCCGAGTCGCCAAGCCACCAACAGGGGGCACATCGATCCTAAGACGCATGACTCACCACCAGGTCAGCAGCACGAATTGAAGCAAGCAGTCCGTCTCGCACCAGCATCTGAGCTTGGGGCGTCGTGACGTGTTATCCAGAAGTCTCCTCGCAGCACCACAGAAAAACACCTGCACCTACAGTAATAAAGAAAGATGGAGCTTCCGCTAAACAGTATCTTTAATGCTCAATACGCCGTAACTTTTTCAAAATCATTGAGGGTTTAAACGTAGCAGTGGTGATTAATTATGTGCTCGAGACAAATTATAAACGTATAGGCTCCCCCCCCCCCCCCCGAAACGTAATGTTATTTATATGAATGTTGACGAGATATCGAAAATCTTTGCGTTGATTGAGAAATGGTCGGGTGAGAATTATAAAGTACCAGCTTCCGCGAGTGTAACAAAAGTGAAGAGCAGTGACACCCCGTCGTATTATATTATTTGTACGTTAACTGTGAGTCGCGATACGAGTCAACCCTGCGTTGAAACATGATTGATGTGGAAAACTAATCTAAAAACCTTCAGTAAAATCAGTGTTAACAACGGGCTAGTGACTACTCGTTGCCGATTCATCCTCGATAGATTGTTTGAAAGAGCCGTCGTCCTCAACCTGAAACCTTTATTAAATGCGCGAGTTGATGATATACGTTATTTATTTTGACATCGTTCTCGAGCATGTCTATACATTTTTAATTGGCGATTTTGTGAAGTGTAACGATGAACAAGGTGGGAATAGATTGGAGCTTAGAGAATATCTAAAAGAGACTTCCCCCGTGAAGTACCACTCGCTTCGCTGGTCTTGTGCGCTACAAAACCTCCCTCGACTTCACCGTTCATCCGTAGGAACAGTTTCTTTATATACGCTGTAACTGGTGCTACGATTTAGAAGACTTCCTTACACATCGCTATGAGCTATGAACAGTTTTCAATTTAAAAAAATGGTGAAAAGAGAATAAACGCTCACTTTAGAACGTTGTGTATACATTAATTTTTCGTGATAATATTTAATAACCAACCGTGTACTCCAGCAGACTTTTGAATCTATATGTTCAAAGATTAAGAATTATGAAAATGTTACGCCCAATTGTAATGCAGGCACAAAAAAAATTAACCTAATGATCGTAAGGCTCTGTATGTCGAGTATAGAATACCTCATACATTAACCGGAATATTATTTCTAGAAAGAATTGGTTGTATTATACAAAGCAGTGTGAATGTAACTATTTTCACCATTATTTGTAAGTTTACTATACTAGTAAAAAATAATCTCTGGATAATGTTAATCAATATTGTATGCAGATGTGTTTCTATCTACACCTCACTCACTTTTAAATTTTGTTTATGTATGTGTCTTAATAAGTAGTGACACCCGGTGGTGACGGGTACACAGAAGCGCTCAATGGTATGCATTTTTTCTTATTATTAATAGCACTGTTATGCCTAAGACAGTGTTGCCGTTGGTCACTATATTCTACATTCATTAGGTCAGCGTGTTGCATTACATCAGGTGAGATTTAAACTTTATGCACTTTCAAAATACATACTTATTTATATTTTAAAATGGTGGTCGCTAAAGTTCATAGTATGACGTCACACACACACACACACACACACACACACACACACACACACATAAACACACACGCATATATATATGATATATACACCTCGTTAACCTCGTTGCTGTTCCGTGTGCTGGTCTCTCTTCACACGAACGTAAAGCTAGTGGCCCCGCCTCTAGGTCTGGCTTGGTGGAGGAACGAGTTGTTTTCTTGCGCTCTCCACCGTACATAGCCAGGTACACCCGCTCATCTGGTACCGTCCTGAGCCAGGCATCTAGTCTTCTCTTGAAGACTTCAACTTTGACCCCTGTAACGTTTCTGGGGTCCTTTGGAAGATGGTTAAAAGTCTTGGACCCCTGACAACCAAGCTATTTTCCTTCAGTGTTGAAGAGGTCCCTTGTCGGGCCTTTAATTTTGGAATGCTACACATTCTGCCTTTCCTATTTTCCAGTGTCGTTTGAATGGTAATTGGGTTTAGTTTTAGGTTTGGTACCAGTTTTTCGATCATTTTCCATATGTAGATTATGGTGTATCTCTCTCTTCTTCTTTCAGGGAGTACAGATTTAGTTTACGTAGTCTTTCCCGGTAGCTGAGTTCTTTGCAGCCATCAATCTTGGCTGTGAAATGTCTCTGAGTTTCTTCTAGTTTATTAGTTTCTTCCTTTTTATATGGGGACGTCAAAAATGAGCAGTATTCAAGTTTTGGTATAATCAGTGCTTTTAGCAGCGGAATCGTTACTGTCCTGTCCCTTCTTTTCAACGTTCTTAGTACCTGTCCCGCGACTCTTTTTGCTTTATTTATCGCTATCTGATTTTGTGTTTCAAATTTTGCATCATCGGTCATTATTACCCCCAGATCGATCGCTTTCGTGCTTCCCTGAATTTCCTGTCTATCTGGAGCATAATATGCCATATCTCAAGAGCTGAAATTTCTAGGTGTTAAATGTCACGTTGTTGTCTTCTGACCATTTGTATATTTTGTTCGTGTCCCTCTGCAAGGCCTCCACTTCCTTTACATCGCTGATTTTTCTGCTGATCTTTGTATCGTTTGCAAAGAATGTTACTAAACTGTTGCTGTTTACTCCGCTGCCTATGTCCGTTAGCATGATAATGAACAGGAGTGGGGCCAGTACTGTACCTTGTGGTACTGAGCTGCGTACTTCCGATTCTGATGATGATATACCTTGAATTCTGATGACCTGTGGGCGTTCTCTGAGGAAGTTGTAGATCCATTTTCCCACTTTTGATGACCTGTAGACGTTCTCTGAGGAAGTTGTAGATCCATTTTCCCACTTTTGATGACCTGTAAACGTTCTCTGAGGAAGTTGTAGACCCATTTTCCCACTTTGCCATATATTTCATTTTATGTGCTATTATACCGTGATCACATTTGTCGAAAGCTTTAGCAAAATCTGTGTATATGACATCGTAGTTTTCATTGCCTTCCAATGCATCTAGGATATTGTTGTAGTGTTCTACAGTATTAGTTGTGATAGGCATGATCTACCTGATCGGAATCCGTGCTGATTTTCGTTGAATCTTTCCAGTGTCTCCAAGAAATCATAAATTTTCTCTCTAACTATTCTTTCAAATACGCGTACTTTGGTGAGGTGGGACGTCAATGACACTGGTCTATAGTTCTTTGCTTCAAATCTGTCCCTTCCTTTATATATAGGGACAATGTTTGCTCTTTTCAAGATGCTCGGTATTTCCCCAGTGTCTAGGGATCTTTTCCATATCCAGTATAAAGGTGTAGCTATTTCATTTTTACAGTTTTTAATCAATAATGCGTTCCAATTGTCCGGACCTGCAGCTGAATGTGGTTTCATTTGTCCTATATATAGCTCTCGCTACATCTTCTGGGGTAAAATCAAAGTCTGTTATACACTCTCCTTGCAATTTCTCTTCAAAGAATGCATCTGTGTCAGGTATCGCTTTGTCACTTTTTGGGATACTAAAAACTGATTCATACTGGGCTCTCAATGTTTCAGATATTTCTTTTGGATCGTCGGTTAGTTCATTATTTCTCTTCCTTAAGGGCCCAATAGCGGCGCGCCTTTATGTTTTCCTTTTCGTATAGCTATAGAAGTATTTTGGATTTTCCTTTATTGCTTCTACCGCCTTTTCCTCTTCCCTTTCTGTATGGCATTATCTCCGCTTTTGGCTAACTTCGCCTCCACTCTCTTTCTTTTGCGGAATATTCTTCTCTTTGGCCTCTCTAGCCAGCTCCTCTTTCCTTTTGGCTGTGATTTCGGGGCATATTTTTCTAACATTCTCAGCGTTTTTTTCTTCCAAGGTTGTTAGCATTTCTTCAGTTGTTTTATTCTCTAAAACTGTTCTCCACTCTATTTGAGCCATGTGCGATCTGATTGCTTCCCAATTTATAGTCTTGGAGTTTAAGTTAAAGGCCCCAAATTTGCTTCTTTCCTCAATATGTGTATTGTCTTTTAATGTTGTCGTCATATTTGTTGATATCTCGATTAAGTTGTGGTCTGAGATAATGGTTGGAGTTACTTTTATATCAGCAATGAAGTTCGTGTCATTGGTGAAATACCAGATCTAGGCAGTTATTTTTTCTGGTATTTTCTGTTATCTCTTGTGTCAGCATAAACTCATTTGTGAGAGTCATCAAATTTTCGCTTGCTCCTGGTCTTCTCTTGTGCCCCCCCCCCTTGTCCTGGTGTATATATATATATATTAATGTAAAGAACGACGCTTGTATAGAAGAACGTTCCGCACAAGATGAGGAGGGAGAACGAACAAATGAAAAATGAGGTTCGTTCTCCCTCCTCATCTTGTACGGAACGTTCTTCTATACAAGCGTCGTTCTTACATTAATTATATACTGTGTGTTGTTTGCAGTTAAAAAAAAAATATATATATATATATATATATATATATATATATCCTATCCACCTTTTTGTATTTTATAAATGGGAAATTAAAGTCCCCGCAGATCATTAGACTGGAGGATGGAGGGTCTATGGCCTTTATTAGCTTTCTGATGTCATCAATGCCCTCCGAGAATTATGCAGTTTGGGTGTTTGGAGGTCTATAGATGACTATTAGTATCACGTTTAGTTTTTCTATTTTCACTGCTAGGAGTTCCACAAAGCTGTTTCATTTACTTATTATCGTCTCTGTCATATGATCTTCATGTACATATATAGTACAGCCACCTTTACGTGTCGTTGTTCTATCCGCTATTAGTAAGTTGAAGCCCTCTATATTTATCTCTTTCTTAGCAATACAATGTCGCAATTTTCACAATTTCCTTGGCAATCATTAAGATGAGTTTCTGTGAGGCATGCGATGTCCGCCCTTGTTTCGTCCATGAATCCTTTCAGGTACGAAACTTTGTTGAGTGATTGGTTTGGTCTTATTCCTAGAATATTAGCCAGGACAATATTTATGTTCTTTGTTTTTCTTGCCCTTTGTGCATTTTAAGTTCGTTTTTCTTCGGTATCGCTTGTTTCGTTGCCCTATGATCCTCCGAGAGAGAGACCCGTTTCCGCCTACCTGTTCTGATAGCTTCATGCCCGGAAGCGGTTTGGCTCGAGGGTTTCCAGTTGTGTCAACTGCATGCGTTGGATGACATTTAGCAGCCGTATCGTGTCTCCAATGTTGAAAAAAAATTTTGTTCGCTTATTGTGTTCTTATTGTTATTGTTATTCCTATTGTTACTGTTGTTCGTATTGTCATTTAAACTTTGTCCTTTGTTCTTTGGGTCCATCGGGAGATGCTGATAGTAGCATTTTTTCCCGTATTTGCAGGTTCCATATTTTGGGTAAGTCCTGCAGATGTCCGGGTGGTAGAATTTGCATCTGTCTCCAAATTTACAATGGCCATTTTTATAGAAGAAATTGCATATTGGGGGATGTTCATATATACATTGTCCTCTTTTAAATCTGCAATTATCTCTTATATAATAGCTGCATATAATTCCTTCCCCATATTTACTCGTGGCCTTTGTTTTTTGCTCCTTATTGGGGGACAGTTTCATTCCGTTTTCGTGATTCTTTTCCTATTTGTGTTATTTTTGTTAACGTCCTGTGTTGCCCTTATACTATCTGTTGTCTTTATACTCTCTTTCGCCTGCATGGTTTCGGCCTCGTTGTGTAACGTTGTGTAAAGTGAGTAACATCATATATATATATATATATATATATCACACACACTGTATTTAGGGTAGTCCAAAATAAATTTTCCCGAATTTTTCATATGGTACTTTTAGTACTCTGGCTGAAATATTTATATAGTCAGGTAATTTTTAGGGGTCGTGAGGTGGTCAGGTAGTGAGGTTACTTGTTACTACAGGATAATAAAACCATTGTAATAACTACTCAAAGTATGCTTGGAAATTAAGAAATATTTGTAACATTAGTGCGTTATAAAAAATACATGACCTTTTAAAGCAATAATTGGGTGCTGTATGACGCCTTTAATTAAGAAAAAACTCTAAGAAGTAAGAACTAGGGAATGAAAACTTCAAATTTTCAAATATTGTTTGAAGGTAAACTGGTACAGTTCCTTCACTGACAAACAAATGCATATTAGGTTCTGGAAATTTTAAGCGATGTTCCGAGACTACTTGTAGTAGGAATTGTTTTTGCTCTTCACTTTTAGTAAGAGAACAGTTGAAATCTTAAATCAATTTTACACATCTTTCTGCTGTGTCATTCACAAAACTCATTATACACACACACACACACACACACACACACACATAGAACCATGAACACTGTAACGTAACTAACGGCAAAATGAAATTTACCTAGTTCCAAAACTTGAATTCACAACTCAGTAATACGGGTCTCGTCAAAATATGATTTGGACATATATAATATGTCCAATATATAATAATAATATATAATATACGTATATAATAATAATAAAAAAACGAATCAAATTAAAACTTTCTTTAACTCATTCCACTTTTCTTAATTATGTGATTTGCCCTATGTTAAATTGTTGTACACCATAATGTAGCAATTTACTTTTGCCTTGAGCGACCTTTAAATATTGCATGATTCATACAAAATTTGACGTGTAGTATTTGAGGCGCTCCGGACCACAAGCTACCAAGCGCCAAAATTAAAAAAAGGAGAAAAATGTAGTTAAAATTTGTTAACTTGCAAAATGACAACTTTTGAACCAATAACGATATTTGATTGATCTCGACCATGCGTACAGGGCCACGGTCTGACTCACCCACGAGATAGAGGAAGGGTAGGAAATATAGTGGTATAAATAACTCAATTCTGGCCCCTCTAGCGCTTGGCAGGTTGTGGTCCGGAGCACCTCATTTATTCAACATAAAGAACAAAATGAAAGGTTACCACAAAAGAAAAAGCAAACTTTAAAAATTGCCACTATTTTTTACACCACATTAATACATATAGAATTTTTTAGTTTTCGATTGTCTGAAAAATCAAAGTTGGCATAATTAGTGAGTGTTGGCCATAAGTCAGAATCATAGAAATAAAATCTAAATTTTTTCAGAATAGAAGGAATAAAAAGTGCGAAGCATTTGCTCATAATAAAATACTATTATCTATTTCTTCGTGTTTAATAACTTGCAATCGTGCATGAAAGTCTCGAAGAAAAAATAAGATTGAATTTCATTTCTGACGCGAGAGCAATTCAGTGATCATAAAAAATGGTCTGATTTTCTTTTGCCTATATTGCTGCACTCACTATTAAAACATAAAGTTTTATTTCTAATTAAAGGCTCTCGTCTTCCTCATTTACAGTATAATATATATATTTACAGTGTGTTATATATATATATATATATATATATATATATATATATACAGGGTGTTTGAAAACTTTCTGTACAAATTGTAATGGGGGATAGGCAACACCAAGACAAACCCTTTTCGTCTATAAGTGTATGTCCGCTGACGTCACCATTCGGCGCGAGAGGGCGCCGCTGCAATTGGCTAAAAGGTGAAGTGGGCTAGACTCGCGCTTGCCGCGGGCATTCTTAAATCGGACGTAGTACTCGTCACATGTTTATTTAAAGAAGGCATGTTTATTTAAAGAAGGTGCTGAAAGTTGCGACCGGTAGCATCAATGCATGCCCGACAGCGTCGAAGCATTGACCGACGTACACGTCGAAAGATTCCCGGCATTTCGGGAACAGTTCCAGCGGCGACAGCGATTCTTGCGTACACGAGGTTCTTCATGTGTCCCCACAGGAAGAAATCGAGGCATGTTAAATCGGGCGATCTCGGTGGCCAGGCTACGGGCCCACCCCGGCCTATCCATCGGTCCCCAAAAGTGGCGTTCAGATAATCCCGCATATCGTTGCTGGAGTGTGCTGGGGCCCCGTCGTGTTGAAACCACATTCGTCTACGAATAGCCACGGGAACATCTTCCAGCAGTTCCGGCAACGTTTCTTCAAGAAATATCCGATAAACCCGCCCGTCGAGTCGGGCAGGCAGCAGGTACGGCCCAATCAACTTGCCATGGACGATACCCGCCCAAACATTGACGGCGAACCGTTCTTGATGAGCATGCACCCGTGTAGCATGTGGATTTGCGTGCGCCCACACGTGAGAATTGTGCATGTTAAACACACCCTCACGTGTGAAACAGGCCTCATCTGAGAACAGCACATAAGCCGGAAAATTAGGCTGCACCGCTGTCTGCTGCAGAAACCAGCGTGCGAATTCCACACGAAGAGGGTAATCCCGAGGTTGTAATGCCTGGACTCTCTGACGATGAAACGGATGTAACTGCTGCTCGTGCAACAGTCTCCAGACCAGGTCGTGGTTCACACCGAGGATACGTGCAACACCTCGCGTGCTTGCGCTTGGATTGTCCTCAAATCGCCGTAGGATTTCTTCTTCCATGTCAGGAGTGCGCACGTTTCTCTCCCGACCAGTGTCATGCATGTTTGCATGGAATGTTCCAGTTTCTCGCAGTCGCCGATGCAAATGCGCAAACGTTTGGTGGTTTGGCACACGTCTGTTTGGTAAGCGCTGTCGGTACAACCTCACAGCAGCTCTTCCGTTTCCATTGGCAGCCCCATACACCATATGCATGTCAGCCATCTCAGCAGTCGTGAAGCGCTCCATGTTACGCGTACTACGTCCGATTTAAGAATGTCCGCGGCAAGCGCGAGTCTAGCCCACTTCACCTTTTAGCCAATTGCAGCGGCGCCCTCTCGCGCCGAATGGTGACGTCAGCGGACATACACTTATAGACGAAAAGGGTTTGTCTTGGTGTTGCCTATCCCCCATTACAATTTGTACAGAAAGTTTTCAAACACCCTGTATATATATATATATATATATACTGTGTATATATATGATCACTACAAGCCGACATGAACAGAATATACAAGTGGACGGAAGACAACAATATGAAATTTAACACTGAGAAATTTCAGCTGTTAAGGTACGGAAAAAGAGAAGACTTAACCTCTTTTGGACGACTAGGTCGAATTTGTACCGTTTCTGATACACGTACTCATAACTTAACCCTACAAAAAATTCAGACGTTAAGAGGTTAAGTCCGGCATCCCGGAGTCTTTTTAGAACTGTGGTTAATCTAGTTGGGTGTTCTTTTCTAGATGAACCTGAAATGAGGACATCATCTAGAAAACAAAGTACCCCCTGAATGTGACCTAGAACTTGGTCCATTGTCCTCTGAAAAATACCCAGAGCCGATGCTATTCCATAGCATGGCCTATTGTATTTATATAGGCCTCGGTGGGTATTTATGATAGTTAGCTCTTTAGAATTTTCATCTAAACTTAGTTGAGCATAGGCTTGGAACATATCTAGTTTTGTGAAATATTTACCCCCAGCAAGAGAGCTAAATAATTCATCAGGCTTGGGTATAGGGTAGCAATCTAGAAGGACTGCTCTATTTGCTGTTGAACGGTAATCCGCACATAAGCGCACTGACTTGTCAGGTTTTAGTACAGGAACTACCGGGGCAGCCCACTTAGCGTGTGTGACTGGTTCGATAATTTTATCTTTGAGCAGCCTGTCAATTTCTAAATCTACCTTCTCCCGCAGTGCATGTGCAATTGAACGAGCCTTACAAAATTTCGGAGTTACATTAGGGTCTACCTCTATACAGACCTGATGGCCTTTTAGGTTGCCTACTTCAGGCCCAAAAACAGAAGAAAACTCCCTTAACAATGAGTCTATGTCAGACGGATACGCGAGTGTATGCACATCTGCCTGACCCTTTGGCAAAATTTTGTCAATAGGCATTTTCAAAGCATCAATCCAATCACGGCCTAGTAGAGTAGGCCTTTGCTCATCCATCACTAAAAGAGTTAAGGGATGAGACAAAGTTTTCTTGTTGAGTGTAACTGTGATGGATGCTTCTCCACAAATAGGTATTTGTATGTCCCCATATTTTTTTAGCATTGTTTTAGATGCATGTAGTTTAGGTGTATTTTTGAAAGTTTTGTTAAAAACTGTTTTGGACATGACAGTTCGGGCAGCACCTGTATCTAGTTTTAGAGGAACTGTAATTCCACTTAGGCCTACCTCTACAATATATGGACCTGTATTATCACCACTTTGCTGCTCATAAAGTAGATACTCCACTCCAATGTTCGAAGTATTTCCCTTTTGAGGATTTACACTAGAAATGTTATAATTAGAATTTTCACCCCTTGTTTTCTTTGAAAAACAAACTTTAGCTATGTGGCCTATTTTACGACAGTTTCGGCAAACTTCTTCTTTAAAAGGACAGTCCTTCTTCTAGTGGTGTTTTCCACACCCAGTACTTGGCTTGGAAGGCTTTTCCTCCTGTTGAGCGTTTGAATTAGTAGGTTTAGTCGTATTTGCCGCATACCTTTTATTTTTTTTCTAGTAGGCTCATTAGGTTTGCCAGGCCTAGAAGATTTAAATCTATTTACGTGTTGGGCTTTACTACTGTGACTGCCAAAAGCTCTAACATCTTTAACAGCTGCTTCCCTAGCCGCAGCTATTTCTACAGCTTGATTAAAAGTTAGGTCCTGTATAGCTAATAGGGCTCTCTGGGTAGACTCCTCTTTGAGACCCATTACAAACCTATCTCTTAGCATTTCGTCTAATTTGTTCCTAAATTTACAAGTACGGCTATGGCCTTTTATTCCTGCAACAAACTCTGCAATGCTTTCATTCACAGTCTGATGTCTCGAATAAAATTTGAAACGTTCATAGATGAGAACTACTCGGAGTTTGTAGTGATTGGTTAGGGCCTGTACCAATTCACTATAGGTGCAAGTTTCCGGTGCTTTAGGAACAACTAGGTTCATAACTAAGCCAAACATTTCAGGGCCTATTATAGTTAAAAAGGTAAGTACTTTCTTAGGATCAGGAATGGAATTTGCCTCGACAAACAACCTCACCCTAGTGGCATAAACTTCGAAGTCCTCCCCAGAGTCTTCGTAGGGGCTTATATGGCCAATCACCGACATGCTAGAACAAAACCGATTCAGGCCAAATAACGTGAAGTAGGTTAGATTTGGTTTAAATTTGATCTAGTTACAATTTACTATTCAGCCCTACCTGGGGAGTATTAGAGTTAGGACTGCGAGACCTAAGCTATAGTACGGTAGCTTACCCACACAAACCAACCAAATCGGACGACCCACCTAGGGTCCTAGGCTAGGCTACATACAGCCAAATTGAACCCAATAAGCCAAATTAAATTCAATGTCAAATTAAATCCAATGCCAAATTAAATCCAATGAGCCAAATTAAATCCAATGATCCAAATTGAATACCATCCTCGTCGCCAAATGTAATAGCGTGGGGTCAGTGACCCCGCTAAGTTACTAGGTTTCTAAACAACAACAAAGGCACTTACCGGTGCGTTGAATTACATATTCTTTAGGGCCTACCATAGATTCCCTGCGTCCCACAAAGCAGTCTACCTAAACTCTCTAACTTTACTAATTTAGCAGCTATAGACATTACCCCTAACTGATATAATTTATTGACAACTTTCTACTCCATTTGTCACCTTAGAAACATCATCAATTTAAACTTAGCACCAACGATTTAGTCAGATATGAATAATCATGCTCTAGTCCAGCCAAAACAAACCAACACCCCGCGTTGCTCTGTTTATCCCTTTGTGTTGCCATTCAGCTTTCTTTTAGTGACTTTTTCCTTTAGTGACTTTAGACTATATACATATATATACACACACACGTCACCTCACTAGTAGTGCAACATCGTGGTCATTGTCGCAACACTGCTGAAGCTTGTTATGTCCGTAATAATATGGTCTTTGCTGTTACATAGACGGTTAAATAGACCCAATTTTTTCTAGTAAAACTAATTTTAACGTTAACAGTTGGAGCGTTTTTATCGTTTTCGCCATTATATTGTAGTCGTAGAAACGAAACTTGTAATACAGAATCTACATCGACAGAGCAAAAGTAGTTGTAGGGAAACTATGAAGATGCAGGTAAGACGCAGACGTCGCAACCCATGCTGAAGGAACGGTTTCACTGAAATCTTGTGCTGAACTGCATTTGTATCATAGGGCAGGGGTCCCCAAACTCAACTTTTAAGGTCAGCGTACCACATTTTGCCGCCACGCTTTTCAAAGTACTACCGGCTCAAACCTATGGAGGGGACCGTTGTGTTCAATCTTGAATTTTTTAGGCTTATCTGGAGTTGTATGTATGGTAATGATAGAATCAAAACCTCGAATCTGACGTTTCGCTTTATCGTTAAGTATGATAATTTTAAATGCACCTGGAAGGTAAATTGAATAGTATGCACATTCGCAATCAGAAAGGTGGTGGTTTCACCTCCAACAACAATTTTTAAACATATCATTTGGGAAGCTGCGTAGTTATAACTACTAAAATGAAAACTGCGTATCACAATCTGGGAAGCGGTGTACTAACGTTTGTGGAAAACTGATACGTCTGGGTAGTTGGGAGGTAACGAAAAAGGGTCCACTGAGTAGGTAGGTAGTTAAGCTAACAATTATTAAACTCCTTTTATGTCAACGACTGGGTGGATGAAACCAATTGGTTGCTCACCAGAGTTATTCTCCACACTAGTATTTATATACTGTGTGATAGAGCGTGCTTGATAGTATTGAAACACCCTACCAATCAACCAACAAACAAAAAAGATGCTGAGGGAAAAAGCCGAAAACAAAGGACATGCATGAAGAGCGGAATGGCGAGCGAGGAGACTTGAAAACGTAACATCACCACCACCAGCAAATGCGCTCCTCAACTAAATTAAGCAACTAGAAGAAAGACTCCAGTAAGTTCAGGCCTGACTAAGGAGACCAGGATTCATCTAATAACACTCAGTAAGTGAATAATTGTATTTCTAAACCCCAGTTTAGTGATAACATTTAAACTAGGTCCAGTTAAATTAGGCCTACATTGTGGTCTAAGATCTAACATCAACTCATAGCTTAACAAAGGCTAAGGTAACCCTAACCTAATTTGGTGAGGAATCCTACTGTAGACCTCAGTTTACTCTACTCGCTCTGGACCATTTCCGGAATCTCTAGGCTGACCCCTACAAAGGTAGGCTTAACCTACTAGACAGTGAGACTGGAGATATTAGGGGTGAGTTAATTGGAAACCAATTCACACATAGCATTTTTCACGTTATTTTATGTCAACTGGTGGTGGTCAATATATTACAAATAAAAATAAATCCCTCCGTGAAATTTATTTTTATAAAATTAGTATTTAATTTATAATTTCTTAATTAATATTTAAAAAACTGCAATATTATAATCATGTAACTCGGAAGGAAGATATTTTTGCAGCCAATCAAAGATGCTGGGGGTTGATGACGTAATTACTCAACTGTAAACAAAAATTTAATGGCGTCTCATATTCAAAGCATTCAATATTAATTAAAGTTGTATATTGTAACTAAATGCAAAATGTCTTTAACCCTTTACCGCGCTGTGCGTCGAATACGTAACGTTTCAAATACACGCATTTAGACTCAACCCTACGCAAAAAGTTCGGCGATAAAGGGTTAAAATCAATGGGATATTATACCCCAAATGGACAGGAAACTCAGAGAAATTCTAGAGCAAAAGATTTAGGGGTTGTAATGACTGATGATGCGAAATTTGAAACACAAAATAAGATAGCGGTAAACAAAGCAAAGTGAATAACTGGGCAGATACTGAGAACCTTTAAACGAAGGGATATGAATATAATGATGCCTCTACTGAAAACACTGATCATACCAAATTGGAATACTGCTCGGTCCTAACATCCCCATATAAAAAGGAAGGCATTTGACAACTAAAAGTGATTCAGAGAAGCTTCACAGCCAAGATCAAGGGATGCAAAAAACTAAATTACTGGGAAAGGGAAAGGTTACGCGAACTAAACCTATATTCACTGGAAAGGAGAAGAGAGAGAGATACACCATTATTTACACTTGGGAAATAATGGAGAAACTAGTCCCTAATCTTACTCTGAACCCTGCAACTCCCAAAACAACGGTGGAAAGTAGAAAAGGAAGACTGTGTCGTGTTCCCAAATTAAAGGCGAGACAGGGTACATCCTTAACCTTGAAAGAAAATAGTTTTGTTGTGAGAGCACCAAAACTGTTTAATCAGCTGCCCAAAGACGTAAGGAACACAAAACACAAATGGTGTTGCAGCGGACATCTTCAAAGAAAGATTAGACGCCTGGCTCAGAACAATCCACGATGAGCCGGGCGTACCTGGCTATGTGAGGTGAAGAGTACAAGAAACCAACTCACTACTTCACCAGGCCAACTCAAGAGAACGGGCGACAAGCTTGACCTTCGTAAAATGAGGAATCATCGCACGCAACCTTTGAAAGGTGTATATATATATATATATATATACAGGGTGTACATAAAGTCAGGATCTATTTTTGTGAAGCACTTGGAAATTATATGGAATTCAATCATAAAATGATAAAGTGGTAACATTTATTAAATAATTAAGAGTAGGATTCGACGTGACGCCCATCAGTATCCCTGCACAGCTCAAATCGTTCCGCAGCATCACTAAACACATTCTGGAGCATTTGCGGGGTTATGTTATCTGCAGCAGTTCGTATACGTGTACGTAAGTTTTCAAGACTCGTAATCTTCGTCTGATAGACGTGCGATTTGATAAAGCCCCATGCAAAGAAATCTAAACGAGTTAAATCTGGTGATCTCGCTGGCCAAGGTCTGTTGCTTCCACGTCCGATCCAGCGATTTGGAAAACGTCCATTTAGATAATCCTGAACAATTTTGGCATAGTGACAAGGAGCACCATCATGTTGATAGACGACGGTAATAACAATCCTATCCCCAATCAGCTGAGGTTCAAGGAATTGCTGCAACATGTCCAGATAAATAAGCCCCGTAACTGTAGCTTCAGCAAAGAAAAAAGGACCATAAACCTCAGATTTTGTTAAACCCATCCAGACATTAACTTTAGGTGAGTCTCTTTCCCAATTTTGGACGAAATCATTCGGTCTTTCATCTGCCCAAATTCGACAGTTATGGCGATTTACTTTTCCACACGTATGGAAAGTGGCTCCATCACTAAAGAGAATGTTGTCCATTAAATTATCACTCCAGATTTGTTCTACGAGATCAGCACACACAACACTTCGTCGAGGGAAATCTTCCTCATGTAAATCATGTAAAACCTGCAAATGATAGCTTTTCTTCTGCAAATTAACTTTCAGAATTTTGTGCACAGATGACGTCGGGAGGCCGAGTCTGTGTGATGCAGCACGAACGGACGTACGTGGCTCCTCAGTCATAATTCCGCGTACTGCATTCACGGTAAGATCTGACATAAACGGTCGTCCTGATCTTGCTTCATCATTTACAGATCCCGTTCGTTTAAATTTGTTCACCAATTTTCATATTGTCTTGTCTATTGGCCCCGGCTTATGAAATCTCCTTCTAAACTTCTCTCTGATGTCATTGTATTTCTTTCCCTCGATTCGCCAAATTACTATTGCCACACGCTCTTCTGTATTCATTCTAAGGGCTTCTGAAAAGAAAAATAGAAAAAATAATTATTTCACAAAAATAGATCCTGACTTTATGTACACCCTGTATATATATATATATATATATATATATATATATATATATATATATATATATGATGCAAACCAACGAGGAAAAAGAAAAACGATTCCAAGGCCTTTCGTGTATTCAGAGCTACATCTCGTCAGGGAGTGAAGAGAGAAGGCAAGATGCCCATAAATATATACAACGTAGCGGAAACCAAAACAGTTAGCACATACTTAACAAGAGTTAATGAGAGGCAAAAGGAATTTTAACAAGATATTGTCAATTTTATACATTCCCCCACTATTATTGAAATTATTTTTAAAATGGACAAATGCACATTCTAAAATATTTCTTTCAATTATATCTCTGTTTTTAACGAGCGCTTTAGAACTATCCCACTTGATGTTATGATTACATCTATACATATGATTAAACAATGCATAAGAATTATTTGCTGTTCTATACACATATTTATGCTGTTTTACCCTAATATCTAACGTTTTACCCGTTTGGCCTATATATACTGAGTTACATTGTGTACATCCGATCGAATACACACAGCCAACAACATTATCCGGGCTATTCTTTATTGGGCGTGATTTAACAGTAATATTACACTTAAAGACTACATTGATGCCAATTGCTTTAAGTAAAGTCGGAAGATATTGAAAATTAACATGGTAAGGTAGGCTAAGGATATTTTTACGCTCAAATTCCTTTACAGTTACCTTATTATAATACCTATTCTTGGCTTTCCTAAGACAGTTATCTAAAAATGAAATAGGATAATATAATTTAGCACCAATATTCATGATATTGCATAACTCGGAATCTAAAAATTCAGGACTGACAAATCTCAATGCTCTAAGAAACATAGCAGAGAAAATAGAGGATTTAATCGAGGGATGATGGTCAGAATAAAAATGCACAGAAGAGTTATTATCAGTAGGCTTACGATAGACTTCAAATTTGAACTGATTAGAGCATCTCCAAATTTTTAGATCCAGAAAAGATACGCTTCCATCATTTTCTTTTTCAACTGTGAACTTAATAGATGGGACTAAATTGTTGAGCCTATTAAGAAATAAGTCAACATCCAAATTAAATCACGCCTAATAAAGAATAGCCCGGATAATGTTGTTGGTTGTGTGTATTCGATCGGATGTACACAATGTAACTCAGTATATATAGGCCAAACGGGTTAAACGTTAGATATTAGGGTAAAACAGCATAAATATGCGTGTAGAACAGCAAATTATTCCAAAAACTAATACAGTTAGTACTGAAGATTTCTATATACAACAAAATGCACGTTTAATAATATACGCTTCAAAAATGGAAATACATGCTTTAATTTTTACCATGCTTAAATAAAATAGTAAACTCGCACGTGATCGAGGCCACACTTACATCCTCATTGCGCTGTACTACACAATAAAGGCGATTTAACATTATTTCACCACTTAAAGTATGCGGGTGTCTATATTCAATATAAAGGGCTTTCAACTCGTTTAACACTATTTTTGTACCCACTTTACAATTGTGAAACAAACTATCACGCTCTTTAAACGCTGATAGAATACAGTCAAAAGCACGCATAAAGATGACGTCGTTTGCTACAACATCCCCATTAAATCCAAGTTTATAAACACTCCTTTCCAAACAGTTGTTTATTCTCTCAACGCTGACTTTTTCAACTGCAAATTCTTCTTCACAACTCATATCAGCAATTGAAGTACGTTTCTAAATTGTGCCGACAACTGTGTCTTATATAAAGAAATAATTCTCCAGGGTGAACAGTGAAGGTGAGTTCAGCCCTGTACCGTTCTAGCCCTTTGTACCAAAGTTCATGATATGTCGGGAAGTCTGCATCTTCTAAATACGCAGCCAGTTCCAGACCATTCTCGCCTTGTTCGGACCTACACTTGGTAAAATCATCGAGGAGGACGGTGTACGCGTATTCAAGCACCGTGTCAAAATAACGCATATCAGCAGCACTGGCGCCTAATATAGGTTTCAGTTTATGGAAGCCGTTTCATTCTCGACAGAATGTTTGAACATTCTCGAGAATGAAACGGCTTCGTGTGGGGATAAGGGTGTTATTGGCAGCAGCATTCTTCCACATCAACTGTATATCAACGCAGGGTTCTTTTGTATCACGATTTACGGATAGCGTATAAAAAAATGGCGTATGAGTGCGCATCATTAATCTGCTCTCTTTTCGAGCCTACACCTGCAGGTATTTTGTAACTGTCCTCGCCCCACTTCTTAGCCAACACGAAGATTGTATCCATCTCTTGAACACTTAAATAAATAATATTGCATCTACCAGAGTTTGAATGTCTACATTTCGTTTCAAGTGCATAATTAACAGCATCGGTATTACGCCTGAATACACGGACAGACTTCAACACTTCAACACAGATACGTCGTATACTGGTTGAGGATGCTGCTCAACGGAAGCTCCATCTTTTAATAGTTTTCTATTGTGAGGTGAGAACGTCCAGATGTGTTAAGCTGTGAGGCGACTATGAGCAGCCGGCGCGTTGTTTTTAACTCGGAAGGGCCGTGAGGGTGGATGGGGTGGGGGAAGGTGTGAGGTGGTTATGAATCACACGGGGTTGTGTCCTGAACGATTCCAGGCGTTAGTGATTCGTGTACGAGATTGTTCCAACATGAAATATTCGCTGCGCGGGTCAACCGAATATTTGTATCTCATTATACTGGGTAGGTGTTTGGAGAATTTTTCCATCTGCGATACATGAAGTAATATCGGTTTTAATGTTTTATCACACCCACTCCCCGAAATGCGTGCCATACATCTACGTTCAGGGGTATCACTATTGTACTTTCTCGATCTATGCACATTTTATTAACACTCCGGCGATCTATTTGAGAGAAATATATGTCCGTACTTGTCCTTTTTGCTGGACAAACTATGCTCGTCCCTAAACTTTACTAAAAACTCGCACAAGCCTTTAGCTACAACTTCACTGCGCACCTCGTCATAATATACATGGATGTCATCGTAGAAATATTTCAAACTGTCCATAATCACAAGATTTATATTCACAGCCCCAGTGTACGCGTACTCGGTGTGATGTAACATGGCTAATATCTCCTGTCACACCAATCATGAACAAGGTTCACAACCCAGATCCTTTGCTTCTCTTCTGCAAGCGTGGATTCTTTCATTTCACGATATATGAGCGCTCTAGAGCAGTTTAATCCTGCAGTATAATTCACTACATCGTTTGTACCGCGAAACCCCGCAATGCTCTCGCCGGAATAACCATAGAGTATTTGGACGTCGTGCTCCTCATGCTTCGCACGAATTAATGTGGTCTTAAAGGAATCAAAGGAGAGATGACTAGAAATTCTTTGGGTGCTTACTACTTCCGTAGAATTTAGTGAGTACCACTTCAGGAATGTAGAGCATGTAACATCATTGGAAGCCATCGTTTTTTTCTTCTACGCGAGAATTCTTTAACAGTTAAAAAGACACGTCTGAGAACCAGGGCATGCGGAGGTCAACTGAGTACGCAGGAAGGAGATATGTCCCGATAAATAAGCAGCATGAGTCACGTGACTCTTTTTATTGGGCAGCAACATGCAGTGGGTGGTGCTTAAAGTTTTTCATGTACACACACACACACACACACACACACACACACACACACACACACACACCAAAAAAAAGGTGAAAATGAAACACCAGTTGAAACAAATACATGTAATAAATCGAAAAATAAATAAACTGTAAAATTTCGTAAAGTAAATTTACGCTAAGAATGGTTGCAATATTCACACCTCACGGTATCCAAAGGGAACAGTATCGTAGGTGCCACGCACCTGGTATCATTTCCTGTATGTGTTACGACACACTTTCGTCCCCCTAAGTTCTTTCACGCCCCCCCAGCTTCTGCGCCCGAAAGTTGTGAGTTCTTACAGTCAGTTGGAGTGGTTGGTCACCCTCATCTTCTAAGCTCATTAGCTCTTTCAAACGAATCAAAGTTGACGATCAGCCGGGTCGCCTGGTTAAGCGTGATGCCTTTTGCCTTCACGATATATCTCATTTCCTCTCCCACCCTCACCCTTACCCCGTAAGTTTTTGGGTCTGTTCAAACAAAAGAATCATTGTAGGTGTTATCTCCATACTCATCCTTGATCTCGTCAACTCTCCGAGGAATTCCACAATAGGTGGCATATATTCACCTCTCTCCGTGAATATCACACTGTCTGTATCGGTGTACAGAACCCTCCGTCCAAGAGAATGCAGTAGACTCCAAAGTTTGAAGCGGGCGTATGCTGTTGTGAAACTGGCTACAGGTATGTTTGTATCACGTGATGTATCTGTAGCCAATTCGGTTCTGTTGTACTTTATTATGTACGTATTACCCACATTCACGATCTCCATGACCTCTTTATCGGGAGTGTTGGCGTAATCCCACACTTCGTTATAACTTTGGGCTCGGTGAACGTTCCTCTTGTCTGTATTCTGAGCAAATTTCACCCAAAGACTACGTAGGCACAACTTTGCACTAAAGCGTTAGCCAGGGTTCTTTACAATTTGTTCTCGTTCAAGTTGTATCCCTTCACGATCACGGTAGCGCTGAATATACGGCGATTCTTCATTTTCGGTCTAAACTCCTCACGGCTACCCTGATGATTCTACCTTATCCTTCAAAAAAGTGTTTATATATGGTGTGAAAAGGTTGGGGAGCTTTTGAAACCTCCACACCTCATATATCTTCAATATTCTGTAACCGTTATGAATGGTTAGGGTCAGCTCAGGACTTGTATACACGCCTTTGATCTTCCTCTGGTTGGATGTGTGATTACAGGCCCCATTGTTCTCCTCTGCGCACTTCACACACAGAAGGAACATGAGTTTGTGATCTATAACGACGGGTAAGACAGGCATCCATAAATCGCGAGGGGGGAGTACATCTACGAAAGAAAGGCCGAAATAGTTCTCGTTCAAATTAGCTGAGAACTCTTCGATGGTAGGCAGGGCGGGGCACACAGCTTTTCAGGTGCGCCTACGGGGTACGGATTGATTTTCGTCAAGTACGGGCATAAAGAACAGAAGTCGTAGTAATGGAGTTTCGCGCCATCCGTAGGTTGAAAGTATAGTTTGAAGGGGTTTGTACGCCCGCCAAACAAACTATCACCACATTTAAGAGGATCCAGCATCATTGAACGCTTGATGGTGTTTATTTCTTCGCTGTACTGTCCATCTGTCTCCATCCGTGCATCATATTCGTGCGTCCACAAGACCTTGTGAGTGAACTTGGAGCTTATAAACTGATCGCGGGTGCGGGTCCATGCGAGACTGTCGGCAGGAGATCTACCATGGATATCTCCTAAGATTCCCCACTCAGGACGTGGGCATCCATGCCACCAGCAACCGGTAAAGAAGTACGCAGTCTTCTCACCAATGGCACGGTCTTCGCTTAGACCATCCACCAGAAAAACAAGACCACTGACCTTAATGGCCACTTCCTCCGTGTTGTGGGCATGTTTTATTATACACCGGTATGTTGCTGCAGATGTATGAGCCAGTAAATAGCCTTATGCCCATAACTGCGTTGATTGTTTCGATGAATGACGGCTAGTTTGTCTTTAGGCATGAAGTTGTTCTTGAACACAATGAAGCGATCGTGGTTGCGGCTTGTAACGGGTCGCAGTTGAATCGTACTATGTACATCCTTCTAAAGACCTGGAAACGTACTCTAAGCGCTCGTACGTCATTCACACAGTAACGTTCACACTCATTCGCTATATTGTAAAGATTATCTTCATTAAAACTATCATTCATGTTGGCACTGTTAAAGTAATGTTTGGGGGGTGGTAGTCCGACGTAATTTAAATTGTTACTAGTGAGGAAAGTGTAAAGTAAATACCCTTTAGAAACTTCGCGGCTACGCCCATCACCTTGGGTAGCTTGGCCAATTTACAAGGTGTGAAAAACAAAGTGTCTTTAAACCGAACATTGCCTCTTATTTGCATCTGTATAAGCTTGTTTCCTCTTTTCAAGGGATCGCCTGTAAATATCTCTGATGATTCGTGTTCAAGCAGTTCCTTATAAAGGAATTGTGTATCAAATTTTGTGACGTTATGGGCAAGAATATATACAGTCATTTTTTTTTAACTTTTCCGCTAACTTGACAATATAGGACGCAAAGAGTTTCACGGGGTTGTCGTGTGCACTCGTTTTAAAAACGTTTGTTCGTTTACCACATTTGCGTCACTCGTCACACTCGACGTTTATGCACTCGTTGTAGATAGTCTAGCTTACAAGTATATGTAGGATAACCTCTTTGGTTTCAGCATTCGTGTATGTCTCTATATCGTAGTATATAGTTATAGAAGGTTTATTTTTCGGCTTAGCATCTTTCATATAACATACATGCTTTATACCATCAGCCTTATATTTCTCGTGGCATGTAGAACAGTGAATTTCATCACATTTATGCGTGAATTTCCACCAGCTGTCCATCATATGAAACATGCCGCATTCGCAGAGTCTCATTTTCCTGCACGTACCATTTGATTTATGGAATTCAAAACAGCTATTATTGAAAAATGTTCGTCTACATATATTACAGTCCCTCTTCTCAGCTTCAACTACACGACTTTCACACTTGGAGCTTTTACACTGTTCGCATACCATGTGGCAATCCTTACAATGCTTCACTATATCATCCGCAAACTCGAGACATTCCTTACACAAATCATGATGCCTTGCATATTTTCGACTTTTATCCCTGACAGCCGTAAAATAAGTAGAGGTTTCGTACGTTCTCTCACACAGCTTTTAAAAACAGTCCTACGACGATCATCCATTCCAAATACAATTACACGAACATTCATTTCCTGCTCAACGCTTCTCAGCTCTTCAGGACCCATATTACAGTCAAACTCGAGCTTGCAGTCTGCGGCCAGTTTATGGGCACGCTGCACAACCGTCGGTAACCAAATTTTTTTGACGACCGAATTTAGTACAGTAAACATATGAGCCAAGACTATTGCTATAAATCCACAACCGCGAACGAGGTTTGTGTGGTTGCTGAATATTTGATAACTGCCAAAGTTAAAAGTATAAGGTATGGCCGTATGTCCCGCAACACGGAATACATGGTCTATATCTATCGTGAAGTTGTCCATGTTGAATGCGATGCTGCTTTGAGAGGTCTGCATTATACGACCCAAAATGTAATCTACGAGGGCCACTCAATATACTTTTCCCCACCTTTTATTTTTATTTCCAAGTTTCCTTGTAAGTTCCAGAAATTTTGTACAAGTAGTTACATAACTTTTTTACAAGTTTTTATTTTTCCACATAGTCTCCATCCTTTTCTACGGCTTTCCTCCACCTCGAAAAAAGGGTCTTTATTCCTTGCTGGTAAAAGTCCGTTGGGTTGCGCTGGAGCCACCTCTTAACATCTTCAACAACTTCATCGTCATTCTGAAACTTTCTTCCACAAATAGCATCCTTCATTGGCCCAAACAAATGGAGGTCTGAAGGTGCCAGATCCGGGCTGTATGGAGGGTGGGGTAACAGAGTCAAGCGCATTTTTGTGATGGTCTCTCTTGTTTGCAAACTGTTGTGTGGTCTTGCGTTATCGTGCAAAAGAAGGACGTCTTCCAGTTTTCTCTCCGGTCGAACTCGTTTTATACGTCTCTGAAGTCTCTGTAGGTAGCAATATATGCCTGAGTTGAATGTTTGTACTTTCTTCATAATGTCCACCAGAATTACCCCTTTCATGTCCCAGAAGATGGTGGCCATAACCTTTCCTGAAAAGGGAGCCATTTTGAACGTTTTATTGCGTGGGGAGTCTGCGTGATGCCACTCCATGGATTGGCGTTTTGTTTCAGGTTCAAAGTGGTGTACCCAAGTCTCATCCCCAATCACAATTCGTGAAAGGAAGTCATCCCCTTCTGTCTCGTATCGAACCAACGACTCACAAGCAATTTCTTTTCTTTGGGCTTTGTGATCTTCAGTCATTTGGCGAGGAACAATCCGTGAACACACTTTTGAGTATCCCAGTTGCTGAATTATCGTATTCACACTTCCTTCACTAATTCCTAACTCCAGTGATAGCTCCTTGTATATGACGCGCCGATTTGATCGAATGATGCTGTTAGCATGTTGCACAGTGTGAGGTGTCACAGCCGATGCCGGGTGACCGCTGCGTGTCTTATCATCGAGGCTGGATCTCCCTCTCTCCGATGATCTCACACGTCTAGACCAGCGTCCAACTGTGCTTCGATCAGCAACAGCATCTCCGTAAACGTTTTGTAGACATTTGTGAATATTTCGAACCGTTTCTTTCTCTGCGGTTAAGAACTCGATAACAGCTCTTTGTTTACGACGCACGTCACTGTCAGACGCCATTTTCGAAACTGCGTTAACCATCGGTTTTATACAGGGGCATTTAAAAGCGGTTTTATACAAGGAGGGGAGGTTCAAACTGGGAAAATTCGGTCATGTGAAGCGCAGAAAGTTCAAACTTACGGCCCAAAAGACATTTCAGCCTCATGGCCTATTATTTAGCTAAGAAAAAAGGGTGGGTCGAAATATATTGAGTGCCCCTAGTATGTATATATATATATATATATATATATTAGTGATGTAGCGGATGTCATTTTTTTCACATCCGCGGATGCGGATGCGGATGAGGATGTTTGATTTCAACATCCGCGGATGCGGATGCGGATGCGGATGTCTACATTTTCGTTATTTTTTAGGATATATTCGAGATTTGTTGTGTTTAACGTATATAATAAGTTATTATATAGAGAGAGCTGTAGCTATAATGTAGTATAATTGATTAATTGTACAATAATTGCTGTACTTTTCTCTGAACATATAAAATAATATCAAGCATCTAACTAACATAGAAATCAATTATTGAATTCGTCTGCAAATAAATTCGTTATATTTTGTTGAGTTTCAGCCACAATTAGAAACCATAATTGTGTTACCAGGATGCAGGACGTGAACCCAACTCAAATGCACCCCACCGACCTCTTTCCCCAATCTCCACCCTTATAGAAAGAGATCTTTAATTAGCTTGATAACTATTTATATTAAGTTTAAAGTTAGGCATATTTATAAATGAGTAATTAAAATAAAGTAAACTAAGATGTTCATCATATATTAATCCAGCACTGCTAAATAATCTCTCGCTTGGTACGTTTGTTGGAGGACAGGCTAAATGTTTCTTTGCAAGTTTACTCAAGTATGGATAGATATTCTGCGTATTTTTCCACCAACTAATAGGATTGTCACATGCAGCCAGGCGTTTTTCTTGGTGATAGCTCTCGATCATTTTTACTACATCTTTTGACATCGCGTAGGTCTCGTCATTGCTGCTTGACTCAAGAAACTGAGAGAGAGATTCTGTGATAGATTTGCTTATTGAAGGTGTTGGTTCTGTCACTGAAACTTTTATTCTTTTGGTGGGTGGCGAAGCGACAGATTCAAGAGATTGAAGCTCTTCAACTGCTTTGCCAAGTGATGATTTAACTCGTTCTAATGTACTAGGTGAAAATAACTTAGCTTTGTAACGTGGATCTAAGTAGGTTGCAAGAGAGTAACTTCATACAAGAACAGCCTCTCGTCTTGTCGCTTGCATCACTTTTGCGCACAATGAACTAGTTCTATTAATATAGTAGAATTTGATAATTTCCGCTTATTAATGACATTTTATCTCAACGGTCCACATCCGCACGACATCCGCAGTCCAAAGTGCGGATGCGGACGCGGATGCGGATGCGAGAAAATGTGCGGATGTTCCGCGGATGCGGATGCGGATGCGGATGTGACCTACATCACTAATATATATATATACAGGGTGGGCGGAAAGTAGCTCCCTATTTTGGATTGGTAAAAAAATACGTATATTATCCATTTATTTCAGAAGAAATAATATGAGAAGGTAGGCATACATGGTAGGTTTTCTCTAAAATTCAATGTGGGCTCCAACTCTTTCCACCAGCTTCTGGAGCCGCCCAGGAATGGCGTCCACTGACTTTAGCAGGAACTCCGGCGGGATGGAGGACATGACTTCCCGAATTTGGTCCTCCAGTTCTTCCAATGTCCTCGGTTTGGTGCGGTAGACTTCTTCCTTTACCCACCCCCAAAGAAAGAAGTCGCACGGTGTCAAGTCGGGGCTCCTGGCTGGCCATTGATGTGGACCACGACGACCCATCCAACGCCCAGGGAAGTGGGCATCCAGCCACTCACGGACAACAAGAGCGAAGTGCGGAGGGGCGCCATCTTGCATAAATATCAGATCGTCGATGTTCTCCCATGTGCTGACAACCGGCCAGACCTCGTTTCGCAACATAGCAAGGTACCGCTCAGCATTCATGGTGTTGCGCAGAAGGAACGGGCCCACAACCTGATCTGAGGTCATACCACACCACACCGTTACACTGAACCGATTCTGCCGTTTTTCAGCGGTAACCGTGCGACTTCTTTCTTTGGGGGTGGGTAAAGGAAGAAGTCTACCGCACCAAACCGAGGACATTGGAAGAACTGGAGGACCGAATTCGGGAAGTCATGTCCTCCATCCCGCCGGAGTTCCTGCTAAAGTCAGTGGACGCCATTCCTGGGCGGCTCCAGAAGCTGGTGGAAAGAGTTGGAGCCCACATTGAATTTTAGAGAAAACCTACCATGTATGCCTACCTTTTCATATTATTTCTTCTGAAATAAATGGATAATATACGTATTTTTTTTACCAATCCAAAATAGGGAGCTACTTTCCGCCCACCCTGTATATAGTACGTACAGTATGTACTATATACAGGGTGGGCGGAAAGTAGCTCCCTATTTTGGATTGGTAAAAAAAATGCGTATATTATCCATTTATTTCAGAAGAAATAATCTGAAAAGGTAGGCATACATGGTAGGTTTTCTCTAAAATTCAATGTGGGCTCCAACTCTTTCCACCAGCTTCTGGAGCCGCCCAGGAATGGCGTCCACTGACTTTAGCAGGAACTCCGGCGGGATGGAGGACATGACTTCCCGAATTCGGTCCTCCAGTTCTTCCAATGTCCTCGGTTTGGTGCGGTAGACTTCTTCCTTTACCCACCCCCAAAGAAAGAAGTCGCACGGTTACCGCTGAAAAACGGCAGAATCGGTTCAGTGTAACGGTGTGGTGTGGTATGACCTCAGATCAGGTTGTGGGCCCGTTCCTTCTGCGCAACACCATGAATGCTGAGCGGTACCTTGCTATGTTGCGAAACGAGGTCTGGCCGGTTGTCAGCACATGGGAGAACATCGACGATCTGATATTTATGCAAGATGGCGCCCCTCCGCACTTCGCTCTTGTTGTCCGTGAGTGGCTGGATGCCCACTTCCCTGGGCGTTGGATGGGTCGTCGTGGTCCACATCAATGGCCAGCCAGGAGCCCCGACTTGACACCGTGCGACTTCTTTCTTTGGGGGTGGGTAAAGGAAGAAGTCTACCGCACCAAACCGAGGACATTGGAAGAACTGGAGGACCGAATTCGGGAAGTCATGTCCTCCATCCCGCCGGAGTTCCTGCTAAAGTCAGTGGACGCCATTCCTGGGCGGCTCCAGAAGCTGGTGGAAAGAGTTGGAGCCCACATTGAATTTTAGAGAAAACCTACCATGTATGCCTACCTTTTCATATTATTTCTTCTGAAATAAATGGATAATATACGTATTTTTTTACCAATCCAAAATAGGGAGCTACTTTCCGCCCACCCTGTACATATATACAGGGTGGGCGGAAAGTAGCTCCCTAATTTAAATTACATATAAATTATGTATAAATTGTGATTGTATTGTTATATTGTTATGGTGTGTTCTCTAAAGTGGTACAATTGTAACGGTAATCTTTTTTTCTCTAAAGTGTTCTCTTTGTGTTCTCTAAAGTGGTACAATTGTAACGTTCATTTTTTTTTTTTCATTTCAGATTGAAGGGTAACATGGCTGAGCGTTTAACACTGCAGGAGCGTGCCCAGTTGGCGGCACGGTACGAAGTTTGGCAATCTGTCGTTCGAGTTCAAAGATGGTGGCGGGCCATTCACGGACCACGTGCCCAAGTGGACCCGAAAACAATCAAGAACTGCCACTCGAAGCTCATGACCACGGGGTCTGTGGCAGATGTTCGAAGATGTGGTCGCCCTTCGACATCCAGGGCCCAGGAGACGGTGCAGGCAGTTCAGGAAATGTTCGCACGGAGTCCACGAAAGTCAACTCACCAGGCAGCTCGGGAAAGTGGACTCTCCCGCTACTCAGTGCGAACTGTGCTGAAGAAGGAGCTGAACTGGCGTGCGTGGAAGCCGCATTACTGCCAATCTCTCTCGGACGAGGACTGCGACATTCGCATGGAGTTCGGGGAAATCATGCTGGCTTGGCATGAAGACTGGCCCCATCTCTTCCGCAACATCCTCTGGAGCGACGAGGCGGTGTTCCACGTCGGAGGCTTTGTCAACCGCCACAATTGCCACTACTGGGCAGGAGAGGATCCCATGGTTACCGCTGAAAAACGGCAGAATCGGTTCAGTGTAACGGTGTGGTGTGGTATGACCTCAGATCAGGTTGTGGACCCGTTCCTTCTGCGCAACACCATGAATGCTGAGCGGTACCTTGCTATGTTGCGAAACGAGGTCTGGCCGGTTGTCAGCACATGGGAGAACATCGACGATCTGATATTTATGCAAGATGGCGCCCCTCCGCACTTCGCTCTTGTTGTCCGTGAGTGGCTGGATGCCCACTTCCCTGGGCGTTGGATGGGTCGTCGTGGTCCACATCAATGGCCAGCCAGGAGCCCCGACTTGACACCGTGCGACTTCTTTCTTTGGGGGTGGGTAAAGGAAGAAGTCTACCGCACCAAACCGAGGACATTGGAAGAACTGGAGGACCGAATTCGGGAAGTCATGTCCTCCATCCCGCCGGAGTTCCTGCTAAAGTCAGTGGACGCCATTCCTGGGCGGCTCCAGAAGCTGGTGGAAAGAGTTGGAGCCCACATTGAATTTTAGAGAAAATCTACCATGTATGCCTACCTTTTCATATTATTTCTTCTGAAATAAATGGATAATATACGTATTTTTTTACCAATCCAAAATAGGGAGCTACTTTCCGCCCACCCTGTATATATATATATATATATATATATATATAAATTATGCAAGGTATGTGTGTGTGTGTGTGTGTGTGTGTGGTGTGTGTTGTGTGTGTGTGGTGTGTGACGTATTTTCTGGGGATAGAACTATACTGACTCTCCTTTATAGTGCACGAGTTTTGTTTTATTCTCTATACACTCCCACACATATAATAAACGATACAGCGGGTGTACAGTATGTGTATCTAAGGCGACTGGCTGTATTCTCGAGCTGTTTCGTTGAAGTAAACAGGGAAAGACACATTTTACTTTAAGAATTTGTTGTGAGTGGTGGTGGGGCTCAGTTGGCCTATATATAGGGCACTAAACTAAGGCGATTGGCTAGGATTCTGGGTTAAACTGTAAGTCAAGGTGGAGCGGCATAGTTGATGATAATACTAATTAGTCTGTTTTATTTAATATGTTATTAAGGAGTAGGTTTACGGGGTTCAAGCCAGTGTACGATGGAATCCTTGTTTAAGCTAATATATATATGTGTGCGTGCGTGTGTGTGTGTGTGATGTATGGCATGTGTTTTTGATATGGGGCTGTGTATGAAGTGGTATGTAAGGTATTGTAAGGGCATGCATTTATTTTGTTATAATAGAACTGTTTTCATTCACCGTGTACGTTATGTTCTTGTTGAGGTGGGGTTAATTTGAGGTATTCTAAGGGTTCATTTTCTGGGGAGAGAACAGCGTTAATTCACCTTTATGTGTGTTTTTGAGGCAGAGCGATGCTCTGTTATATGTAAGTAAATAACTGTGTACTCCCGATACGACTGGCCGTGAAGTGAATGGCTGCCTTCTAAGCCTGATGGCTGTGATGCTGAAGACACCATTATGCGATGCTCCATGGCTACGAACGAATGGATTTTCTCTCTTTCTCCTTGTGTTTAGGCTACCCACACACCCACATGCATATATTTTTGTGTGCCTGAGCTGCCGTAGGTTAGGATACCCCTTGATGTTCACATACATATATATAAAAGAAACTTTTCTATACATGCATACACAGTGACCTCGGGACCTAGGGTGGCCCTTATTTTTCGAAATTGCAAATTTCACCGTCTCACCCCCTCAATATATTCCATTTGACCAAAAAAAAAAATGTGCAAAATCTCAAGTAATTATAAATACTCTTATTGGTCCCGCACAAGGACTCAAATTTAGTTAATTATTGAAACAAATACACGAATTTTTTATTAGCGTTCCATTATAAGGGCAAATAACAGCAGTTTAAGAACAGCATAAACTAAAATAGACATTGACTACTGATTAAGTAGAAACTGAATTGAACTAAACATTTTAGGACTGAAAGCATAGTAAATTTGGCCTAGTAGCGATGGTTGCTTATGAGGCCCCCCTAAATATTAATTGATTTTAATAAAACTTCTTTGGTACACGTTTTATATTAGTAGGAAAAAAATGTAGGGGTGAGACCCCCAAATTTTGGTTGATTGGGTGGTTCTTATATGTATAATAAGTTATCCCGAAATAGAATCTATTTTTATTGTAAAGTTATCCTAAAATTTTTTTGTAATAAGGTTTAAAGATATATTTCTCTTAAAGATAAATTTATATGGAAAAATGAATAAGCTACCCGAAATAGAATCTATTTGGGCGAAAGACGAGAAATGAAATAGTTATCCCGAAATACATTCTAATTTTAATATAAAGTTATTAATATTTTTTGTAATAAGGTTTAAAGATATATTAGTGTCTGAAAGACAAATTTTTATTGAAACATAATAAATGGGTGAAAAAGACGAGAAATGAAATAGTTACCCCTAATTTAATTTCTATTTTGTTTTAAAAATCATATTAATGCTTTTTATGTTATAGTTTAAGGATAAATTTGTATATTAAGGTGAAATTTTGTTTTTGTATTAAACTTAGTTTATTTTATTCGATTTTTTGTTTAAAAGATCGCCCTACCAAACGTTAAATTGGCCTTGCGGTGTCTCACCATAAGAAGCTCTAAAGTAGCGTTGGGCTTTCTTTTTTGAAATCTTGTTGGTCTCTTCCTTGGGCCCCATAAACGTATTTGTTTATGCTTAATAGCTTTGTTTATTAATTGGGTCGTATTAGAGACTTGTCGGTCTACCCCGGCCCCATAAAAGTATTTGTTTATGCTTTATAGCTTTGTCTATTAATTGGGTTGTACAGGGTGTCCCAGAATTAACTATCTATTTCAATGAAATCCGACAAATTTTTTAAAAACACACTTTTATATATGTTTATCATGTTTAATGTGTTAAAAATGTATAAATTTCTAAAATTTTTTCATAATTTTATTTTCATAATTTTTTCATTATCTGGTCCAATGAAAGACCGTCTGAAGTCATAGAATGGCAAAGAGACTCTCCAAAAGTTAACGTGTGGCTTGGAATGACCAAATCCAAAATTTATGGCCCATTCTTCTTTGCGGAGCAACTGTAACAGGTACCGTCTACCTTGATATGCTTCAGCAGTTTCTCGAACCACAGCTTCTTGATGATGGCATTCTTGATAATGTTGTGTTTCAACAAGATGGAGCACCATGTCATTATGCTCTAATTGTTCGAGAATACCTCAACAGACGCCTTCCGAATCGGTGGATTGGACGTGGAGGACCTCGACCTTGGCCTCCGCGTTCTCCGGATTTGACACCCCTGGATTTCTTTGCATGGGGTTTCATAAAAACAAAGGTTTATCGCAAAAAGATCAATAGTTTAGCTGAACTTAAAGAACGCATCCAGTTGGCAGTGCGGGAGATAACACCTGAAATGCTTCAAAATGTGTTTCGCAGTGCTGAGGATAGATTTGAAATTTGCAGAGATACAGACGGTGCACATGTTGAAACTTCTCAATAAAGTTTTGACTTATGATTTATAAATCTATTTGTTTTTGTATCATAATTTAGTAATAAACAAAATTATGTCAGTTTTTATTAAATTTGTCCGATTTCATTGAAATAGATAGTTAATTCTGGGACACCCTGTATTTAGAGACCTTGTCGGTCTACCAGGGGTTGGTAAGTAAAGCGGTGGTTGTGGTGCTGTAGTGGTGGTTGTGTAATACTGTTACTGCTGATTGGTCTTAAGGTCTAGACACTTGGTGTAGCCCTCATCTCGGCTACGTGGTGTTGATGGGATGAGCTCCTAAAAGTCTATGCTTAGACGATTGGTTATGGCCCTCATCTCACCATGTGCTGTTGATGGGGTGAGCTCCTAAAAGTCGATTGGTGGTTGTGGTGCTGGTTGTGTATTCTTTTTGTGTGGTAGATCAACATTGCAATTGCTTCTAACTTTTTGCGGGCATACTACTCTGGCTGACTGGAAACTCACTGTGTTGATTCTAATGGGTTCAACAACTGGAACTGATTACTCTGGGGGCTGATTTCTGGGGCGGTTGTCCCTCTGGATTCAACCGACTGACTTGAACTGTTATAAACTGGAGTGGGTTTCCTATTTCTTTCGGAAATCCGAACTAATCTGATTCTGTTAGCATTAGGCAGAACGTGCGGCACCTGTCTATTATTCTCATGGAGAGAGTGTGTCCTATTTCTACACTTAACTAATTTTCCGGCTGGGTAAATTTCCCATTGATTCCGGTTGAAGAAATCCATACCTAGTAAGATATCTGTCTGAAAGATGGTGACTGCGTCCACAATACAACATTTTGCGGGATATACCTCGTTACCAACTTCTAAATATAATTCAATTTCTCCATATGTAGGTATTGGTGGGCCTGTAACTCCTCTGAGTTGGCAGGAAGGTGCCTTAATTTCATATTTATAATCTGTACTCTCTAGTAACTCATCTGCACATTGCTTCTTAATTAATGTCGCATGTGCTCCTGTATCTAAGAGAGCGGTTAAATCTCGGTTATCTGTGCTGCAATTTATTATTAAGTCTAGTAGGTTCGCACCTATAATCCTGATTGGTAGTTTATGTGTGTATTTGGGTTTATTACTGCTATTTAGGAGGGAGGAGGCTGAACTGCCGCCTCCGAAGTGGGATTTAAAAAAGAACTTGAAATTACTTCTATGGGAGGACCTGAGTCATATGCTACGGGATCACCATACACTGGAGGGTCTTCTTGGAAAGTGTACTCTGGGGAAACTGATTCTTCAACGGGTACTTCTACGTACCGAACTAGCCGACCTTGCTGATTATATTGGGGTCTGGACCAATGTTCCCTCTAAGGTGTGCGCGTGTGCGCGCGCACACGCGTTGTGAAACCCGCGCACACAGCAAAATAAAATGCGCACAGGCTGAAGCGTATCATGAGTCACGACAGTAAATGAAGCAATTTCAAAAATATACCGTCACACAAGGACTGACCATTTGCATCAACATACTCTATAGTCGCTCTTTTAAGTATTAACCCCTTCCGCCGACTTCGCCGACGTCCGCGCAATTACGCAATTAGGATTTTTTTTTACTTTATGTATTTGCATTTTTTTTCTTTTATACATTAACGCATTGAATATAAACCTTCTCTTTCTTATTTTTGCATAAAAACGAATAGTAATTATCTCATAATTCATAAAAAATAAAATTATTTTTTATTTTATTCCTAGTTTGTGAATGGATAAAATCATGTATTAATCTTGATAGTCTATTTTAAATTGCTAAATGCTAAAAATTGTTTTGAGAAATGATAACTAAAATAGCCATTTTTAATGTTATTTTTATTTTATTTCTTTATTTTGTTGAATTTTATTTTACTATTTTTTATTTTATTCATATTTTTAGAATGGATAAAATGTTTTCTATTTTAAGAATATATAATATAGTAAACAGTTTTTTAATATCCATTTAATAGTACCGTAATGATCAAGCTATCACCTTATGGAAATAATATTTATTAAGTATTTAATATTTATATATATTTCATTTTGAAGATAATAGCGCTCAGAAAAGTTTGCACAATTTTTCACCATGAATCTAAATGTATGCACGACGAAAATTTCTTGCGCACACGGACTAAAAAAAATTAGATGGGAACCTTGGTCTGGACATTGGGTAATAGTGTGGTTGACCTTGTGGTCGTGATCTGTTTGGTGGGTGGTTCTGTTGAGGCTGAGAACTAACTGGTTTCTGAGAATTGGAGGGCTTTTGGGAACGTTGGTGATTTGATCTCTGGAAGTGGGGCCTGTACCCTGCAGGGGATTTGTCGGCACATTTTTGTCGGTCGCCACGGCGATGACCATGTTCATGACAATGGGAACAATACGGGGGAAAATTGCATTGACTCATAATTTGCCCAAAACTATCGCAATTAAAACACTAAGGAGGAGGGCGTGCATTCTGGGTTTGTGGGGCTTTTTCCTGAGGTGGTGTTCCCTGCATCGGCCTAGATTTATATGGTTGGTGTTGTTTTTGTTGTGGTTGTTGCTGCTGCTGCTGAATGTAGTGTATGGGGGGTCTCTCTACCCTTTCGGTAGTTCTGGCTTGCTAAATCTGGGTAATGTTCACTTGTTTTATGTATGGCTTCACTTACTGGTTTGTCAATATTTAGACACTCTTGAAATTTCTTTTTAGGTGCTACGGGTAGATTTTGGTAAATGATTGCTGCTACTATTAGGTTTCTTTGCTTTGAAGTGAATGTAATGTCACATGCATTTTCTGCGGCTCGGAGGGCTTCTACGAGTTTGTGTGTTCGTGTAATAAAATTATTTAAATCTTCATGTTCTTCTTTCTTCCATTTAGCTTGGAAGACAGCTTCTAATGTGGCCGAAGGTTGTGCGAGTGTTATTTCTTTGAAAAATTCTAATAAGTGTTTTTTAAAAATTGTCCCACGTTGTAGCTTCGCTAAAAGATGGGACATATGTAACTGTATCATGGGTATTTCCCTCTTTAGGGTCAATAAACCTTTTACTTTCCCTAATCTTTATATCATCATCTGTGATGTTTTCGCGTAAGAAATGTTGTTCTATGTAGAGACTCAATCCAAGGTCTTACGCGCGGTTCAACAAAGTTATTATCTATGGTTTCCTTAAAAATTAGGACAGTGTGGGGAAGGTTTACAAGTCTACCTAAGTTAATGTATGCTTGGGAAGCGGTTTGAGACATGTTGGCTTGTGCTTGATCTGAAACTTGCGTGTTTAGAAATATGTTTGAAGGGCGCGGGGTAGGTGGAAAAATGGGTGTAGGGGAATTTTCAATGTCAGAAAGCGCACCGTCTGAATCGCTCATATGTGAAGGTACTGTTAATGTATTCTAATTTGGTCTGCTTGACCGATCTTAATCTATGGAACGATCACTTGAGTGGCTTTCCTAACTACTCTATCTAAGAAATACACAAATAATGCACAACAATTTGCCTAACTAGGGAAAAAAAATTTTTTCAAATTGTAAAGAAAATAAAAAATGTAAACAAAATTTCACTCCAATGTACGTGAATGTACAGTAATATTATGATTGACAAATTAAATAAAATTATTCTATGCTAACTATAATAGTGGAAATAACTGTTTCAATAAAAAGAAATGTATCACTGGTGTATGAAATGTTCACTGTGTTTTGTGTCGATTCTGGCTTGATACTAATTATTAACTCTTAATTATACTGACTTCTCAAATGTTTAGTAATTAATTTGAAAAGAGGATCTGTACTTAACAAGATTCCTACGGCGAAATCCTTGAAGACGTGTCCTGAAGTCGTGTCTTGCTGGCCACTTGTTCCTGGACGAAGAATGGGCGTGAGGAACTTGGAGTGGTGACACACCGGTCGAATGATGTTGGCTCTAGTTCCAGGGATAAGAAGACTGGAAGAAAACCGGTTGCAGAGGTCGCCAGTTGTTAACCCCTCCGTCTACAGCCTTGGGCGGTTCGAAGTTCAGGGGGGTTCTGGTTAGGTGGTAGCAATGGATTTGTTACTCTGGAGTATCTGGTACCGAATAGGGAATCGCAGAAGTTTCTCTTATACTAGTTTCCGATTTTTTCTTGTAGTGGATCAGAGGATTCTGTGGAGCTTACTAAATTCTCTGAAGGTTCCCCGATTCTTCCTGTAACGTATCGGGAAATCATTTTTCTCTATTTTAAGACTAAGTTCTCTGAAGAAAAACAAGGCTCGAAGGAGAAGACAAGATATTCTCTTAAGGTAGTTTACTGCTAAAATGTTACAGGTAATGCTCAGCCTCTAAGTTAGATCAGACAATTAGAATGAATATTTGAAAAATTGTTCGGCTTTATATACTGAATTTTTGGTGACATAATTATTATTTAATGTTGACTTGTCTTGTTTTTTATTCTCAATAGGCTGCATTATTTTGCAAAATATTTGAAGATAAGGTAAATATTTTAGCTGTACCAATGTCTAGACAGTAAGCAAGATATTTGAAGATGAAGCCATATTTTTACTCTAAACCACATATTGACAGATCTGATGTTATCATGATCTGCCGAGTTAACTAAAACTGGAAATTGAAATATGCATTTTATTATGAATTACAATTAAACATGCATATGAGCAAAAATTAAATGCTTAAGATTTAAATTTAAACGTTAAACAAGATATAACTTCATCTTTTACAACGAAGAGAGAATGTGTACAGTAAACGAGCATTGCAGAATTTAACAAGATTACATTATTAAGCTAAATCTAAAAAATCATTAAGTAATTTAAAAAGAAATAATTCACCAATTATTCAGCAGAAATAAAATAGAAAGCGAATCAAAAATTTTATCCGAACTTCGTCGGCGTTACGTGAATTTGGACTCTATATGTAAAAATGAATATAAGAATATAAATATATAAGAATATAAGGATTATATGACTATAAGGATTATATAAATATAAGGATTATATAAATATACGAATTATATAAATGAATATAAGAATATATGAATACAGGAATTATTCATCGTTCATTTTTACACACACACACACACACATATTATATATATATATATATATATATTATATATATATATATATATATATATATATATATATTATATATATATTAGGGTGGTCCTTATTTTTCAACTTTCAAATTTCCGTGCTCTGACCCCATCAAACTATGCCATTTGATGTAGAAACACAGTATACAAAATTTTATTGAGATATATTAACATTTAGAGGTCGCTCAACGGCTTCATAATATTGGATTATAAGATTCTCATAAACAATTGCCAAATGCATTGCCTATTCGATGGCAATTTAACACCTCTAATATCGTCCTAACACTTATCAATCAAGTAAACCTGGATTTATTTCGGGTCTCCATCACTGTGTATTTTGATCCATAATTCCACACCTGAAAATAGAACATCAATGTTACATTAGGCGCAAAATTTAAGACATTTACAAAACAAATAAAAAAGTTTAAAGACAAAACATTGTATGCACCTGTTTAATACACACACATCCTACCATTAAGGTGGCTGACATGATACTGGAAGAGGTATAGCAAGGAATTGTGTGGCAAATAATGACGCATTATATTGCACAATTTTGATGGCCTTGAGCGACTCTACATATTAATATTTTCTCATGAAACTTCATAAACAGTGTTTTTGTATCCCCTGTCACATTTCTAGAGGGTCAGACCGAAACATTTTGATGTTTCATTTTACACCATATAAATAAGGATCACCCTAATATATATAATATAGTTTAGTGGGCCTGAGGTGCCTTAGGTTAGGTTACCCTATACCCTTTGGAATTCATATACAGTATATACATATACAATTCACACACACACACACACACACACACACACACATATATATATATATATATATATATATATATATATATATACAGGGTGGGCGGAAAGTAGCTCCCTATTTTGGATTGGTAAAAAAATACGTATATTATCCATTTATTTCAGAAGAAATAATATGAAAAGGTAGGCATACATGGTAGATTTTCTCTAAAATTCAATGTGGGCTCCAACTCTTTCCACCAGCTTCTGGAGCCGCCCAGGAATGGCGTCCACTGACTTTAGCAGGAACTCCGGCGGGATGGAGGACATGACTTCCCGAATTCGGTCCTCCAGTTCTTCCAATGTCCTCGGTTTGGTGCGGTAGACTTCTTCCTTTACCCACCCCCAAAGAAAGAAGTCGCACGGTGTCAAGTCGGGGCTCCTGGCTGGCCATTGATGTGGACCACGACGACCCATCCAACGCCCAGGGAAGTGGGCATCCAGCCACTCACGGACAACAAGAGCGAAGTGCGGAGGGGCGCCATCTTGCATAAATATCAGATCGTCGATGTTCTCCCATGTGCTGACAACCGGCCAGACCTCGTTTCGCAACATAGCAAGGTACCGCTCAGCATTCATGGTGTTGCGCAGAAGGAACGGGTCCACAACCTGATCTGAGGTCATACCACACCACACCGTTACACTGAACCGATTCTGCCGTTTTTCAGCGGTAACCATGGGATCCTCTCCTGCCCAGTAGTGGCAATTGTGGCGGTTGACAAAGCCTCCGACGTGGAACACCGCCTCGTCGCTCCAGAGGATGTTGCGGAAGAGATGGGGCCAGTCTTCATGCCAAGCCAGCATGATTTCCCCGAACTCCATGCGAATGTCGCAGTCCTCGTCCGAGAGAGATTGGCAGTAATGCGGCTTCCACGCACGCCAGTTCAGCTCCTTCTTCAGCACAGTTCGCACTGAGTAGCGGGAGAGTCCACTTTCCCGAGCTGCCTGGTGAGTTGACTTTCGTGGACTCCGTGCGAACATTTCCTGAACTGCCTGCACCGTCTCCTGGGCCCTGGATGTCGAAGGGCGACCACATCTTCGAACATCTGCCACAGACCCCATGGTCATGAGCTTCGAGTGGCAGTTCTTGATTGTTTTCGGGTCCACTTGGGCACGTGGTCCGTGAATGGCCCGCCACCATCTTTGAACTCGAACGACAGATTGCCAAACTTCGTACCGTGCCGCCAACTGGGCACGCTCCTGCAGTGTTAAACGCTCAGCCATGTTACCCTTCAATCTGAAATGAAAAAAAAAAATGAACGTTACAATTGTACCACTTTAGAGAACACAAAGAGAACACTTTAGAGAAAAAAGATTACCGTTACAATTGTACCACTTTAGAGAACACACCATAACAATATAACAATACAATCACAATTTATACATAATTTATATGTAATTTAAATTAGGGAGCTACTTTCCGCCCACCCTGTATATATGTACAGGGTGGGCGGAAAGTAGCTCCCTATTTTGGATTGGTAAAAAATACGTATATTATCCATTTATTTCAGAAGAAATAATATGAAAAGGTAGGCATACATGGTAGGTTTTCTCTAAAATTCAATGTGGGCTCCAACTCTTTCCACCAGCTTCTGGAGCCGCCCAGGAATGGCGTCCACTGACTTTAGCAGGAACTCCGGCGGTGGAGGACATGACTTCCCGAATTCGGTCCTCCAGTTCTTCCATGTCCTCGGTTTGGTGCGGTAGACTTCTTCCTTTACCCACCCCCAAAGAAAGAAGTCGCACGGTGTCAAGTCGGGGCTCCTGGCTGGCCATTGATGTGGACCACGACGACCCATCCAACGCCCAGGGAAGTGGGCATCCAGCCACTCACGGACAACAAGAGCGAAGTGCGGAGGGGCGCCATCTTGCATAAATATCAGATCGTCGATGTTCTCCCATGTGCTGACAACCGGCCAGACCTCGTTTCGCAACATAGCAAGGTACCGCTCAGCATTCATGGTGTTGCGCAGAAGGAACGGGCCCACAACCTGATCTGAGGTCATACCACACCACACACGTTACACTGAACCGATTCTGCCGTTTTTCAGCGGTAACCGTGCGACTTCTTTCTTTGGGGTGGGTAAAGGAAGAAGTCTACCGCACCAAACCGAGGACATTGGAAGAACTGGAGGACCGAATTCGGGAAGTCATGTCCTCCATCCCGCCGGAGTTCCTGCTAAAGTCAGTGGACGCCATTCCTGGGCGGCTCCAGAAGCTGGTGGAAAGAGTTGGAGCCCACATTGAATTTTAGAGAAAACCTACCATGTATGCCTACCTTTTCATATTATTTCTTCTGAAATAAATGGATAATATACGTATTTTTTTTACCAATCCAAAATAGGGAGCTACTTTCCGCCCACCCTGTATATAGTACATACTGTACGTACTATATACAGGGTGGGCGGAAAGTAGCTCCCTATTTTGGATTGGTAAAAAAATACGTATATTATCCATTTATTTCAGAAGAAATAATATGAAAAGGTAGGCATACATGGTAGGTTTTCTCTAAAATTCAATGTGGGCTCCAACTCTTTCCACCAGCTTCTGGAGCCGCCCAGGAATGGCGTCCACTGACTTTAGCAGGAACTCCGGCGGGATGGAGGACATGACTTCCCGAATTCGGTCCTCCAGTTCTTCCAATGTCCTCGGTTTGGTGCGGTAGACTTCTTCCTTTACCCACCCCCAAAGAAAGAAGTCGCACGGTTACCGCTGAAAAACGGCAGAATCGGTTCAGTGTAACGGTGTGGTGTGGTATGACTTCAGATCAGGTTGTGGGCCCGTTCCTTCTGCGCAACACCATGAATGCTGAGCGGTACCTTGCTATGTTGCGAAACGAGGTCTGGCCGGTTGTCAGCACATGGGAGAACATCGACGATCTGATATTTATGCAAGATGGCGCCCCTCCGCACTTCGCTCTTGTTGTCCGTGAGTGGCTGGATGCCCACTTCCCTGGGCGTTGGATGGGTCGTCGTGGTCCACATCAATGGCCAGCCAGGAGCCCCGACTTGACACCGTGCGACTTCTTTCTTTGGGGGTGGGTAAAGGAAGAAGTCTACCGCACCAAACCGAGGACATTGGAAGAACTGGAGGACCAAATTCGGGAAGTCATGTCCTCCATCCCGCCGGAGTTCCTGCTAAAGTCAGTGGACGCCATTCCTGGGCGGCTCCAGAGGCTGGTGGAAAGAGTTGGAGCCCACATTGAATTTTAGAGAAAACCTACCATGTATGCCTACCTTCTCATATTATTTCTTCTGAAATAAATGGATAATATACGTATTTTTTTACCAATCCAAAATAGGGAGCTACTTTCCGCCCACCCTGTATATATATATATATATATATATATATATATAATACTGTGTGTGTGTGTATATGTATATATATATAAAATAATATATATATATATATACATACTTATCACAGGTACACACACCATATGAGTAGCGCCTCTTGATTGATTTCTCACAGCGAAGCTTGAAAGCGGTTTTCCTGCATAACGGGAACTTAAAGCCGTCCATCCCGATCGCCCACTCCGTTCATGTAAAGGAGACGTACGATAACATGAATATACTACTCAAAGCAATCCAATACAGCACTCATCAATGGAATATCTGTGGTAATCTCAGTCATTGGTATGTTAATGAGCATGGAAGGAGGGTTCACGAAATACTGTTGTTTCCTATGCCTGTGGGACAGCCGTGCTGTCGCGGATCATTACATCAGACGTGACTGGCATCAAAGAAGCACATACGAGCCAGGAACGGGTAGTGTCCAGTGTGTTCCTTTAGTTGATTCAAAGAAGATTTTCCTGCCACCTCTCCACATTAAGCTTGGCTTAATGAAAAATTTTGTGAAAGCGATGGGTAAGGTGAATTCGAGTGTGTTTCGATACCTTGTTGAGAAATTTGCAAACATTAGTGCCGCGAAATTGAAGGAGGGAATTTTGTGGGGCCCCAAATCAGGGAGGTTCTGTAGGATGAAAGCTTTGAAGAAAGCCTCAATGCCCTAGAACTAAAAGCATAGCAGGCGTTCAAATGGATTTGTGAAAACTTCTTGGGTAACCACAAGTCTCCCGCATACAAAGATGGAGTTCAGAAACCGCTCGATGCATATCAAGAAATGGGCTGTCGGATGTCCCTGAAAATACATTTTTTACATTCACATCTAGATTTCTTTCCTGAAAACCTTAGCGCGGTGAGTGACGAACAGGGGGAACGCTTCCATCAAGACATTCAGTCCATGGAAAATCGCTACCAAAGTTTCTGGAACGAAAGTATGCTGGCAGACTACTGGTGGATGTTGTACCGCAACGATCCGGACAAGGTTTACAAAAGAAAATCGTACTCGCAACGTTTTTAGGTTGGTGTACATTTCTTTTTATGAATAAAGTTGTACTTTTACGATAAATTGTGCTGAAATTAACAAAGTAATAGTTCCATAACTAAATGTGCTAGAAGAAAGCCGAAAGCAGATTTGGAATCAGCGCACAAAACTGGTCTAGGAAAGTGTGTATACATCTTTTCTGAGAGAAAAAGTTCGATTTTGTCTACCAGTGTTATAGAAGTGTATTTATATATTTCCCCTATATATATTTCCCTCTATTTATGGTCTAAAATAAAATGTTTGCTGCTCGCCGACCTTTTATACAGTAAAATACAGGCTCCGTCCAAAAATAGAATATTCTCTATATATAATTACTGTTCAGTAATTAGTTCGCATAAGGTGCCATGAAATCTTTGTCAAACAGGTAATTCTAATGTGTATTGATGTGTCTGGCAACTTTCCCGCCAGCTGATGGGAAACTGTTTAAAGGAAGTAATATAAACGGATAAACTAAGCGTACAGTAAATAATAGCCACCCATATATCTAAAATGATTTACATAAATTCATTAACATATTTTGATTAGCGTCTTTATAAAATACGTTTAGGAAAATATTGATTTAAAGACTACGCTGGCAGCTTTCTCACCAGCTGGCGAGAAGGTTGCCGGATTTGTCTGGTAAAAGAATGGTCAGTTATTGTTCTTGTATTCGTGTTGCAACCTATTAAAAAAATTAAGGAATGTGTTTATATATATATATTTTCCCTGTATATATTTGTCTTATATACATCCGTGTATTTATTTCTGATTTATGAAATTAATTGTCTGCTGCTCGCCGACTTTTTATATTTTGTGAAACACAGGCCCCGTCCAAAAATAGGATACTTTATAAAAATAAATAAGTTACCCTAAAAGTAAAATCTGTTTTTATTACAAAATTATATTAATATTTTTTATAAGATTTAAAGATATATTTCTAAATTAAAACAAAAATTTTGTTTTTCCTTTAAATTTTGTTTACCGTGTTTCAGTTTTTGTTTGAAAGAACAGACAGGATTTCAATACATCACAATTGTGTCCTCGTGATGGATGGCATTTCGTCCGAGCTGATAATTAGCTTTGTTTACGATTGCGAGGTCTGGCATGTATTTTGTTATTTTTGAGATTGGTATATGTATGAAGGGCCCTGTGAGGCATTCTAAACGTTTGCATCTATTTTGTTATTTTTGAGATGAGCTACGTATGAAAGGAATTTTAAGGTATTCTAAGGATTCCCGTGTATTTTTTGGGGATAGAACTGTGTTACTTCTCTTTTACGTGTGTACGTCATGCGCGTGTGTGTTTTCTGAGGCAAAGCGATACTAATTCTTCTTTATATGTACGTACAAGGAAATAGCTGTGTACGTCCCATACGACTGGCTGTGAGGCGTTTACGATTGGCTGCCTTCTAAGCCAGATGGCTGTGATGCTGAAGACACCATTATGTGATACACGATGGCTACGAATTGATGGATCTTTTCTCTCTCCTTCTTGTGTTTTATTTTAGGCTACCCACCTTTGGGCGGTCTAACCCCAGCCCTCCGCTACATATATATATAATATATAAAGCTTTGTCTTTTCTCTACATGCATACACACCCACATACCTACATTTCACATACTTTTCTGGGCCTGAGCAGCCAGGTTAGGTTACCCCTTGGAGCTCATATACAGTATATACAACTCATATACTGTATATACACTGAGCAGCAGAACAATCGGCCCACTTCGAATATTTCTGTTTATAAAAGTTTTAAAATTTGAGACAACCAAATAACAAGACAACCAAATAAAGAGGCAACCAAATAAAGAGGCAACCAAATAACGAGACAAAACAACGTCAGCTGCGAACACACTAGTTGTAACGAATTTTCGACTTCTTTTAAGAATTCGACAGTCTGACATTCAGTTGCTCTTAGTAGACTGCTAGTGCCACTTTTTTCTTCCACTAGTGGGAGTAGGCATTTGCGTTTAGTAATAGATAGACTTCTAATTCTTTTGGTTTCAGAATTGGACATTTACAATGTATTTGAGTGCCGTGAACGTCGCAAGAATCGTCGCCCTAATTGAAGATGGTCGGAGCCAGCGTTACGTCGCCGATGCGCTAGGAATTCCAAGAACAGCAGTTCGACGTGTCTACCAACGTTATGTGGAGATAGAAGAGTACATCAGAAGACCGAAGATCTGGAAGATCGCGCTGCACATCTGCCTGTGACGATCGTTTAATCGTCTTGAGTGTTTTGCGAGACCGTCGCTTAACTGCGACAAACGTTCGCAATGAGCTGGAAAGGTCTCGACACGTCAGTGTCTCATAGCGAACCGTGAGAAGGAGACTTATGGAGAGTGGCTTACATGCTAGACGTCCAGCAATGGGCCCGGAATTGCTCCCACACCACCGCAATGCTCGTCTTGCTTTCGCTCGTGAGCATGTCAATTGGACTCCTCCAAAAGGAACCCTCTCCGTAAAAGTGGACGGGGCGAATCTTTCTCCTGTTCTTCTCCACACTCTTTCCCATCCATCGGATGTTCGAAGGTTAAATCTTGATTCGTCCGTGAACAATACTTGTCCCCATTGGACCATAGTCCATAGGACCTTTGCCTCTTGGAATCATTGAGGTCGTATCAACATCAGAAGATCTCCAAAGCAGCCAGTCAGAAGCTGGCAGGACAGCTTTGGTACCTCTCTGAGGAAATGATTCCATTGGCCTTCTTCGATGCCGATGTTCCATCTGCAACGAAACGTCGGATAGTCGCAGTCCTATACAAGAAAGAGGGTGGAGAGCAGATTCCAAAGCGTGTCAACCCGCCTCTCAGTTCGTCTTTGGGGAGTCTTGTGACGAAGAATTCGATGAGGTTCTTCGAACAACTGCACTTGTCTGCAGGTTTCTTGAACAAAGATCTGGATGAATGGGAAAAAATGGAGGAGTTTCAGGCGGCGCTTAGGGTTGTGGAAAACCTGAGGTGGTGAATGACCACACCAAGCGAGCTGTGACCCTCGTCCAACAGTACAGCGGCCGCCACACGAAAGACGAGGAGCAGCTGCAGTATCTGCTGCAAGTAGCGGAGCATCGGGGGAAGTTTCCGGATGCCAGAAAAAGCTCTTTGATTGGGCGACAATGAGTGGTTGCCAACCATGACACCCTCGTCGTAGAACAGATAGTACTCAACTATCAGCTAGTGGATCGGAGGGGGGGACCCAGAGGCAGTGGAGCTGTAGTGCATACCATATAATATCTATTACAGTGATAAAAGGATAAATTTTGAAATTCGTGAGTGACCCCTAAATATGAACTGATCGAAACGAAAATTTACCTGCAACATTTTCTCACAGAACCTCACAACTTCAAGTGGTGGGAGCTAGGAAATATTCAAAAAAAATTCCCCCATATAGTTATGGACCACCCTAATATATATACACACATATATATATATATATATATATATATATATAATATATATATAATTTTTTTGGGGGGGACCACTCTCATCATGGTGCATGCAATGTTGCAGTATGCAAGGTTGCAATGTTTCAGTGCTGCATGCAATTAAATTGCACTCTACCTTTTTGCCATCATACTACTGTCACTACATAATCTGGACGCGGAGGACAGTCTCCCATCGAACTACTCTCCGACCCAATGTCGCTTAACTTCGCTAATCGAGAGGAAGCGGTGTTACGAACTGGCCACGACTTAGCCCATCCTTCAATAAAATTCGATGATTATTTTTACCTATCCCAGATTGAATGCGAGTCAGTAACATGAGTTTCATGCATGACCAGTTTCTTGTTTTGTTCAGAGCTCTTCTCAGATGGAATCTATTTCTTGAATACATTTTAATGCGTGATATTTTTATTTGTCTAAACTATATTGCACTTACGTTCAATGAATAAATTTCACTTACGAATTTGTGTCCACGGATTCACTGACACTTTATACAGATAAAATAAACCTTTGAGATGTTATTCCCTTGTTACTTTGCTGTGAATACAGACAGAGAAACAAAGCGTCTATTTCTCGCTTATATGCACCATTTGACTCTTTGGGTATTTCTAAGTAGAAAGTATTATATCGACATGTGCCTGATTCCCAACCGTTACCGAGATACAGGCCTCTACGGTTTCCGGGAAGGTGGATTGGACGTGGAGGACCTGTGGCATGGCCCCCTCGTTCGCCTGACTTATCTCCGCTAGATTTTTTTGTCTGGGGGTTCTTGAAGAGTAACGTTTATCAGCGGGGTAAGCCCGAAACTAGGGAGCAGTTGGTTGCACGTATACAGGATGTGTTCATAAACCTCAGAAATGAACTTCCGCGTTTTCCTTGACAAGACTCAATGGATCGGAGGCTCGCCGCGTGCATTGAAGAAGGAGGGGGTCACTTCGAAACCATTCTGCAATAAGTGCAATAGTGTATTATATGTTTGTACTTTTTGTAAACCACAAGTGTCATTAAATAGTATCTAAGATCGCCTTTTTATTATGTTTTAATTACCCAAATGTAGAGGCCTGTATCTCGGTAACAGGTTGGGAATCAGACCCATATCGATATAATACTTTCTACTTAGAAATACCCAAAGAGTGAAATGGTGCATTCTTGACATTTCCTCCTGGGACACCCTATATATATATATATATATATATATATATATATATATATATATATATATATAAGGGTGGGTAAAAAAAAGTGATCTTAGAGGTAAACTGTCATATTAAAAAAGTAAGGGGACTAGAGCTCCCAAACTTCATAGATGCTTACCTTAGCATGTTGTTCGTCTTAATTGAGAAGTTTCTCGATGTGTCCCCCTTCCTGCTCAACACAGGCCTCCAAACGTGGACGCCACTGATCAGTACACCTGTTTACATATCGTTGAGACACCTTTTCCCAGCCGAGCAGAATTCTTTCGCGTAGTTCATCTATGTCTCTTATACTGGTACCAGGGATGTCAACTTTGGACTTCAGGGCTTCCCAAACACCATAATCTAGTGGTGAAAGACCAGGGCTACTAACCGGCCACATATTGGGTTCGATAAAATCCGGTGTTTCGTTCTCAAGGACTGTAACAGTTTAGCGTGCTCTGTGAGCAGGGGCTCCATCTTGTTGGAAAGTATATCTTTCACCACTAATTCGTCGAATATCTTTTAGATGGAGTGAAAGATATACTTTCCAACAAGATGAAGCCCCTGCAAACAGAGCACGCTAAACTGTCACATTCCTTTAGAACGAAACACCGGATTTTATCGAACCCAATATGTGGCCGGCTAGTAGCCCCGATCTTTCACTACTAGATTATGGTGTTTGGGAAGCCCTGAAGTCCAGAGTTTGCGCCCCTGGTACCAATATAAGAGACACAGATGAACTACGTGAAAGAATTCTGCTCGGCTGGGAAAAGGTGTCTCAACGATATGTAAACAGGTGTATTTATCAGTGGCGCCCACGTTTGGAGGCCTGCATTGAGCAGGAAGGGGGACACATCGAGAAACTTCTCAATTAAGACGAACAACATGCTAAGGTAAGCATCTATGAAGTTTGGGGGCTCTAGTCCCCTTACTTTTTTAATATGACAGTTTACCGCTAAGGAGTCACTTTTTTTTACCCACCCTGTATATGCCAAATTATTCCACCACCTCGTCAATAAAGTAGGTGATGAGAGCGCTAGCCACTACGCTACGCCTGCATAAAAGGTAGTGCAACCTGACGGGTATTTCATCGTCCGAGGAAACACAATGCTTTCGTGCCCCGAGGCGTTTTATGTATTAATCCTCCCTCACGCCCGCAATGCGTAAAATGCCTCTGGTTACAAAAGCGTCACGCGTTTCCTTGGACGATGATATACCCGTCAGGTTGAAGTAAATATCCCGTCGTAGCGTAGTGGCTAGAGTTCTCACCTCCTACTCAAACGTTGGTGGATTCGAATCCTGGTGGTGTAATTTTACATTATTTCAGAATCGTGCGCGTTGATGCATGATATTTCATGTACACACACACACACACACACATATATATATATGCAAATAACTGCAATGACCGCGCAGTATATAAATGAATAGAAACGACATAAGTATTAAGGAACGTTTCTGCACACGAGGAGGAGAGATAACGAAATAATGAAAAATGAGGCGAACCGCCTGGGAATCGAACCAGGGCCTTCCAATTGCCGGTCGGACGCTCTACCATTATGCTACGGACCTCACTCAATCACAAATCGAAATTCTCCCAAATAGGGCAGAAACCAATGCCCTCAGAGAGCACCCTCGCAAATCGTGAATATGCGCAAATAACTGCAATGACCGCGCAGTATATAAATGAATAGAAACGACATAATATTAAGGAACGTTTCTGCACACGAGGAGGAGAGATAACGAAATAATGAAAAATGAGGCGAACCGCCTGGGAATCGAACCCAGGGCCTTCCAATTGCCGGTCGGACGCTCTACCATTATGCTACGGACCTCACTCAATCACAAATCGAAATTCTCCCAAATAGGGCAGAAACCAATGCCCTCAGAGAGCACCCTCGCAAATCGTGAATATGCGCAAATAACTGCAATGACCGCGCAGTATATAAATGAATAGAAACGACATAAGTATTAAGGAACGTTTCTGCACACGAGGAGGAGAGATAACGAAATAATGAAAAATGAGGCGAACCGCCTGGGAATCGAACCCAGGGCCTTCCAATTGCCGGTCGGACGCTCTACCATTATGCTACGGACCTCACTCAATCACAAATCGAAATTCTCCCAAATAGGGCAGAAACCAATGCCCTCAGAGAGCACCCTCGCAAATCGTGAATATGCGCAAATAACTGCAATGACCGCGCAGTATATAAATGAATAGAAACGACATAAGTATTAAGGAACGTTTCTGCACACGAGGAGGAGAGATAACGAAATAATGAAAAATGAGGCGAACCGCCTGGGAATCGAACCCAGGGCCTTCCAATTGCCGGTCGGACGCTCTACCATTATGCTACGGACCTCACTCAATCACAAATCGAAATTCTCCCAAATAGGGCAGAAACCAATGCCCTCAGAGAGCACCCTCGCAAATCGTGAATATGCGCAAATAACTGCAATGACCGCGCAGTATATAAATGAATAGAAACGACATATTTGGGAGAATTTCGATTTGTGATTGAGTGAGGTCCGTAGCATAATGGTAGAGCGTCCGACCGGCAATTGGAAGGCCCTGGGTTCGATTCCCAGGCGGTTCGCCTCATTTTTCATTATTTCGTTATCTCTCCTCCTCGTGTGCAGAAACGTTCCTTAATACTTATGTCGTTTCTATTCATTTATATACTGCGCGGTCATTGCAGTTATTTGCGCATATTCACGATTTGCGAGGGTGCTCTCTGAGGGCATTGGTTTCTGCCCTATTTGGGAGAATTTCGATTTGTGATTGAGTGAGGTCCGTAGCATAATGGTAGAGCGTCCGACCGGCAATTGGAAGGCCCTGGGTTCGATTCCCAGGCGGTTCGCCTCATTTTTCATTATTTCGTTATCTCTCCTCCTCGTGTGCAGAAACGTTCCTTAATACTTATGTCGTTTCTATTCATATATATATATATATATGTTGTGTATATATATATATATATATAATATGTATGTATATATATATATGATGAATAAAACCACGAAGGAAAGGAAACACAGAATGGTTTCTGTTTCCTTTCCTTCGTGGTTTTATTCATCATAAATATTTTTCACGTGTTACTTTTGTGAAATAATTTTCATATATATATATATATATATATATATATATATATATATATATATATATGTATGTATATATATATATATACCGGGTGGGCCAAAAAATCTATTACCCAACTTTTGAAAAAATATTGTGGCTCACCCTGCATATTGATCTTATTGCTGAGCCCGTATGTTGTACCCATATGTTTACTTTTTCAAACGCTGGCTTTGAATCTAGATTCAACACCCCAGGAGTACAGGTACAGGCTCACAACTGGAGGGAGGTATCAGAATATGGTGCTCAATTGAAAGGCGGTCAAAATCAGCAAATGATACTTTCAGATGACAGTCAGTTTCTCCATAAATAATTAATTTTCCTAACTTTTACACAAAGTAATTAATTTATTACCCTTTTCATTTCAGACCATCATTCTGCTATAGTTGGTGAACAAGTTATAACATAATGAAATACTCTTTGGAAGATGAAGCATTGATATTGAACTTGCATAAGGAGAAACACTGGGGTGCAAAACGAATGAAGAAAGAGTTTCCAAATAAACGATGGACGATATCTGGACTTCAATATCTCAAAGAAAATCGATACCACAGGGTCGACCAAACGAAAAGAGGGCAGTGGAAGGCCAAAAACATCACGTACTGAGGAAAATATTGACACGGTTTCATCCATGATATGCAGTCAAGAAGAACAGCCCAACACTCACAAGTCCGTTAGAGAAATTTCAAAAACTACTGGTATTTCTCGCTCTAGTGTTCGTCGCATAGTAAAAGATGATCTGGGTCTTAAATATTTTAAAAGAGTCGAAGTTCATAAGCTCTCTGCATCAAATAAGCAAGCAAGAGTTGAAAAATGTTGTGCTCTGTTAGATCGATTCCCAGATAGAGAAGTGTCGAAACTATGGTTCAGCGACGAGAAGACCTTTACGGTTGATTCAACAATAAACACACAAAATGACCGAGTTTATGGAAGACAGGACAAAAAATCTATCAGTCTAGATCGACTTTGCAGGGAACGTCTGCATTTTTCTCAAAAAGTCATGGTTTCCATCTTTATTTCAAAGTTAGGGAAGTCAGAGATTGTTTTTGTTGATCAAAATGCCAAAATCACTGCTGCTTATTACCAAGAAAAAATCCTTGATGCGGTACTGCCGTCGATAAGGGAGAAGTGAAGAACGGCGAGCAAGGATGCAAGCGTGCATTGATAATGGAGGAGGGCACATTCCGCATAATCTTAGACTCATTTAGGTAACTGTATAGAGACAAAGTTTTTCTACCCGCGTCTGTATAACAGCGAATTACAAAATAATGGTTACAGTTAGCAGAAATCCAACTTCACCACGAGATAGATCATGAAATTCTGTACAGGACACATATATTGATTCTACAAATAACATTTGATAAAGGTAAAATTATATTGTTCAAAATAAGGGTAATAGTTTTTTGGTCCACCCTATATATATATATATATATATATATATATATATATATATATGTGTGTTAATCATAAGGAATTATTTTTTGATGATTCTTGAACAACTTTTATTACTTGTATCGTGAAATAACTGTCAAATTGATTTATTTCAAGTTAAATACAAATTTGAGTAATATTGAATTATAAAAAATAATATGCATATATGAGACTCAAACTCTTTTGGTGCATTCATGGGTCACCTTTCAAGTTAAGCTGTAGGTCCTTCCCTCCAACCCACCCCCCGGCACTTTTTTGTGAGATAACCCAAATGTTCATGAAAGGAGGTTAAACTCCTACATGAAAAACAAAAGGATGCGAGCGATGTATAGGAGGAGACTTAATCTGAAATTAAGAAAAAATGTGTGTGTGTATATATAATAATAATAATAATAATAATAATAATAATAATAATAAACTGCAGTATTTAAAACTCAAACTCAAAGTTTTAAAAATTTTAAAAGGTAAGAAATTCAATTGTTTTGCATATAAATTATCATATAAAAAAAAATTGCTTTCAAGTCACTAATAATTAATTATCAGGTCTAGAAACTGGAACAGCGCTCAGACCAATTAATGTGTCCCATTCCTCTGATTTCTCTATTATTGTTATTATTACGAGCACCATCGGTATTCGAACCGCCGACCTCAGTGTCTTTACTTCGCGATTTCAAGTCCTAAACAGTATTTTTACATTTGAACCCGACTTTCGAGATCTCATTTTATAATATTTTTTGACAAATGAAAGTCAAGTTCCAAATTTTTGTGTATCGAAAGCCATGAAATTGTTTAAATTTCGGCAAGTTAATTTAAATCTGAAAAAAAGGCACAAAAATTGTGACAACATTTTATTTATGCAAATAAGTTGCATGAACGGCTAAATCAAGTTAAAATTTACTGTTGTGGTTTCATATTTTTATTTTACATGTTGCTTTTTCCTTTATCAGTTAAAAAAATTATTCATTAAATTTAAGGAGTAAATAAAGAGTTATAGGTGCTCTTCCAATATGTGCTCTACCGCGAAACTGTGATCTACCATATTCCAATACGTGCTCTACCGTGAAACTAGCCTTATAAGGCTAACTAACGAAAATATCATGACTTAACCTAACCAATCGTTAGGTCAACGATACGCCCTTGACGATTGGTTAGGTTAAGTCGTGATATTTTCGTTAGTTAGCCTTATAAGGCTAACTAACGTACCTGCTGCTAATCCGAATAATCTAAGGTAGATCACGTATTGGAATGTAAATTTTCGCGGTAGAGCACATATTGGAAGAGCACCGAGTTATATTAATTTTAATAATAAATAACCATGTGAGTCTCGTATATTAATATTCTTTATAGTAAATAATTTTACTAGTATGATTAATACCGCAATTAATTAATTAATTAATACGATAATGCAGTGTGAATTCGGAGGTAATTAATTATAATAATTATTGTAACTGCTGCAATTAGTGGTTAAATGAACTTCACCAAATGCATTCGAAATAAAATTGCTAAATATCTACAGTATGTAGAACTTTCGCCAATCAATTTTTAGAGGCGTGGTTAAATATTTAACTATTGTTTAAATTTAGCCAAGAAACTCTCTTACGCTTGAACGGATTTTTGCTTTTTTCATCTCCAGCATCCTTTCCTGACCTCCTGTTCCTGCCCTCCACTGCCCCGATTAAGGATTATCATGAAGAATTCACCGGCTGGATTTCTCTGTTTTTTTTCCCTGAGTGAAACTAAGGGCACGCTGTATGGAAGATGCGACACGCATGCGGCTGTTCCACATAACCAATTTTGAGGTGAATTCCGAATGTTTGTCGTTTTTACGAGTATATTTCGTTAGTTTTTCTGAGTTCGGGAGCAAAAGAGACGCCTAAGAGGAAAAAATAATATCAGAAAAGTATTTAATACGGCCAAACATTTGCTGTAGCATCTAACCGTTTCAACGTTAACTTGATGTTGTATATTTCACTACGAATTAAAATATAATTAGTAATTTTCAGACGCAAGTTGTTATTTATCTAAAGAAAGCGTTTATACTGAAAGTTTTATATAACTAACACGAAAGTTTAATAATTATGTACATTATTTATGTATATTAAAATTAACACGCATTATTATACGCTGCAACGCAATGACAAGTAACATTAGCAAAATTTTGCGAGTTAGATATATACTCAATAATAATAAAAATAATATAACCCGAGGCTCGAACTAGGTATGTGAACGCTTCTTTCATATACAGTATATGATTCTGATCACTAAAACCACGCAGCCATGCATGACGTAGAATGTAAAAAAAAGAGTATAAGAGAGTCAGTTCCGGTTTTTTCAAAACCCTTTTTTTCTTTAACTTTCCAGCCATTATAGGTTTCATATTTCCTCAAACCCAAAGATGATCCGTTTTTCCTCATTCGTTTTTCTCCAATGTCATAAATTGTTGAAAGGAAATATTATCATTATTTAGTTAAAATATACTCCTCAACTGTAACACTTTTTCATCATGGAGAGTTTGCATGATCACTTCGATATAAATTACATTTAAGAGTAGGGTGTATTTTATGTTACTGTATTTTATTTATTTGTTTTACGCACGTCATAATAATTATGATACACCATTTAACTATTACTGAATTTCATATAGTTTTCTTGATAATGTGCAATTTAATCTTATTAAATTTCATCAAAATAATTTTACAACGTTAAACTTATATATATATATATATATATATATATATATATATATATATATATACCTCGTTAACCTCGTTGATGTTCCGCGTGTTGGTCTCTCTTCACACGAACGTCAAACTGGTGGCCTCGCCTCTAGGCCTGGCTTGATGGAGGAGCGAGTTGTTTTCTTGCGCTCTCCACCGCACATAGCCAGGTACACCCGGCTCATCTGGTACCGTCCTGAGCCAGGCATCTAGTCTTCTCTTGAAAACCAACTTTGACCCCTGTAACGTTCCTGAGGTCTTTTGGAAGCTGGTTAAAAAGACTTGGCCCACTGACAACCAAACTATTTTCCTTCAGTGGTGAAGAGGTCCTTTGTCGGGCCTTTAATTTGAGGACACTACACATTCTGCCTTTCCCATTTTCCAGCGTTGTTTGAGTGGTAATTGGGTTTAGTTTTAGGTTTGGTACCAGTTTTTCGATCATTTTCCATATGTAGATTACAGTATACCTCTCTCTTCTTTTTTCCAGGGAGTACAAATTTAGTTTACGTAGTCTTTCCCAGTAGCTGAGTTCTTTGCAGCCATCAATCTTGGTTGTGAAATGTCTCTGCGTTTCTTCTAGTTTATTAATTTCTTCCTTTTTATATGGGGACGTCAAAACTGAGCAGTATTCAAGTTTTGGTATGATCAGTGTTCTCAGCAAGGGAATCACTACTGTCTTGTCCCTCCTTTTGAACGTTCTTAGTACCTGTCCCGCGACTCCTTTTGCTTTGTTTATTGCTATCTGATTTTGTCTCGAATTTAGCATCATCGGTCATTATTACCCCTAAGTCGACCGCTTTCGTGATTCTCTGAATTTCCTGTCTATATATATATATATATTATATATATAATATTATATATATATATATATATATATCAGACACTTGTCTTTGGTATTGCGCAGGGACTGTAAATTAGAACTTATATCTAAAATTTTCCATGTATTGCATCAACGAAATAAAGCTGCAAATATGCTTTAACCTTCTGAAGAAATAAAGTTTCGATTGCACGTTTGCTTTTATTAATAAACGAAGATAACTCATATGCTATATAGTGACGTTTTGTTTCTCAACCCCTAACCCTCTCAGTTCTGAGTTGTATAAAATCAATGAATTTGTTATCTAAACCCCTGATATGGAGAGTGATACAGATATTTTTTACAGCAGAGAATTTATCTTATTATCTATTAACATCATTACAGTTTTCAATTTTTCATTATAAGAAATCAAACGTAGCGAAATACAAGTTTCGTAAAACGGGGCAACAACTTGTAAACTAAAAGATTGCACGTTTTTTCGCAACCGCTATCGTTACAATTTTTAGAAATTGAAAACGAAACTATTGCCATTGTGTTATGGTTCAGAATACCTTTCTAAAACGGTATTACCCTCGGTCATAGCTCTATTTTTAACCCCTCCCAAACTCCACCAAAGATTGATACCCTCAAATGGTCATCGCGTGTAGCGATTAAGCCAAATTTTCTTTCATAAAATGCTTTCCAATGGGTCTACAAAATTAAATAAGGTACCAAAATGGACATCTTAATTAGCCACATCTATATAACGATGTATAACATGTATCTCAATGGTCACTTAATGTTATTTAATATTATATTTAATGTTATGGTAAATGTATATGAAATGGTGGTGGTAGTGGTGGTGGTGGTGGTGCTATGATATTCTAATCGGTTACAATCATCACAATGGCTCGCCGAACAACACGGATGTCAGGACCTCTTCTAGATTTAGAAAATAACTTTCCACCGTTTCAAGTTTACAGACACTACAAGACTGCCACTGTACTCCGATATAATTGGTGTTTTACGTTATTTATTGGAGGACCGAACAACTCAATTATCATACAGAAAAGCCTTCAGTGAAGTCAAGAAAATTGTATAGAGTAAATGGTACCATTTCACTGTGTACTGTATAACACAATCAGCAACTCTGAAAAGAATTGAAAAGGACTAGTCGGTATTCAAAGAGGGCAAGAGGCGGCTAAGAGAAGTCAGGACAAGTGGCAAGGCTATTGATGAGTACAAATTACTGAGAGAGAAATCCAACAAACTGAATGATATAGGTACTACTACAACAGAAAGGCTCCGACAGTGTAGTACAGAGTTTGGTGTCTGTCAGTTAGAGAGGAGGATTACCTTAAGGATCAACGTACAGCTACAATCCACAGGTTGTGACAGCGGTTACTGACATGGCAGACCAGTATTAAGGTAGGTTGATTTTTCGCATTTTTTTAGATATCGACTTTGGACTAGTCGATATAGTCAGGGCTTAATATGATAATAACTGACAAAAAATTTCAGAACCCTAGCTTTAACCGTTGTTTGAGGAAACCGTTTCAAAAATCGTCAAAAAATCGTACCGAAAATACCACATTTTCGCAATTTTCGGCCGAAAAAAACATGCTATTTTCATAAAAAAATCCTGAAAAAAGTTACAATTTTATTGAAAAAAGTAAAAAAAACATGTACAGAGTCAAATAGACACATTTAGATCCCAAGATCATCATAATTTTCACTGTAAGAGCCCTTAGAAGCAAAGGAAGGCCTCATCTGGCGGCTTAGGGCTTTGGCTAGAATGTGTTTGTGCCTTGATTCGAGTCCATAAACAGTATGGGAAGCTTCAGATGTCAGCTTCACGGCCCTTTCAACACTCTGAGAATGTGAAGGCAAATCAGGCAGCTCCAGCTTGGTGCTGCTCAGCAATGCTTCTTGAAGCTCCCGGTCAGAAAAGTCTTCTGTGAGAGCAGGTTCACAGATGCCACTTTGAGAAAGGTTGATTAGTTCTGACCAGTGGGTAGCTTCAATGTTGATGGCTGTGATCTTCTTCAGCCTCTTCTTGGCTGGCTTCCCACTTCTGAAAGAATAATAATTAATTTATTTTTTATTCCAGTTTAAGATTTAATCCCTATTAGTCTCAGAATTGCTGATTTAAATTAAACTTAAATTAAAAAAACAAAAAAAACCCAAGTTCTTTAAATCCCCATAATCGAATTTTTTTTCAGAAAGAAGGTAAGATTATTTCCATTATCAGAGGGGAGGGGGGAATTGGGATAAGAAAATGTGAAAAAAAATTCGATTATGGGGATTTATAGAACTCGGGCCCTTTTTTAATTAAATAAATCCCAATAATCAAATTTTTTTTCACATTTTTTAAATTAATAAATGCTTACCTGATGGACAGAATTTTCTTGAGAGCAGCTTCTCTCACTTTCAAGTCATCAGACTTCATCATGGAGTATAGCACATTCTCGGGCAGCAAGGCAAAAGCATTGTACTTCAGGTTCTTGAAAGCAATACCCTGGATTTCTTCAGACTGCTGCTTGATCCTCTGGATCATGTTGAAGATGTACAGCTGCTGATTGTGGAATTTGCTGTCCCTTTTGATCTCAAACCAACTGACTGCATACACTTCCACAATGAACTTGATGGCCTGGTAAAGCTTATCCTGTAGTTCTGGAGGGTAAGCACCTCTGGTCCACAGACACATCAATCTAATTGCCAAAGTCAACCATCTTGCATGGTTTAATGGTCCAATTTTCCAGGCAGCAAATCTTGGGTTGACTTTGCCCCTGGAAATTCCAAGCACATACTCCAAAAGAAGCCTCTGGTCGCTACTGAGATCATTCAGTGTCTCCTCAGCAAATTCCATGTCATCCAGGGGGCCACTGAGTTTGGTGAATTCCACTTGTGGCAGATCTTGGTAGTCAATTTCACAGAGTTTTCCCAGCGGACCAGTGAAAGCAGTGGGACTTTTGGTACTGCCATCAAGATGCTTGAAAACAGCTCTGAAAGGAGACTCATTCTGATGGAGTGAACAGCCAATGGTGTGCAATTTCCGCTTTCAGTGAACTTTTTCTCATCTGTGCTTATACAGCATATACCTTTAGAACAGCGTTTCTCAACCACTGGGGCTCGGATCACTAGTTGCCGGGCCGCGAAAATGAGAAACGGAAAGAAGGGAAATTTGAAATTATTCTTCCTGAGAAATTTTTTTGTATATTTCAATGCGTCCAGTCTCTCTACATTTTTTCGAGGGCATGTAAATATGTTACTGGGAAAATCTATAGCAATATCCTTTTCCACAAAATATCTGAATTTGATGTAAACAACTTACCATGAGAACATATCACAAAAAAAATCATTTTACATCTGACAGTTGTAATAATATTATTAATAATAATAATAATAATAATAATAATAATAATAATAGTAACAATAATAATAATAATAATGATAATCACAACGACACTAGGACAATGTCGGTTATAATAATCCGTTGGTCTTCAGATACTTAAAAACTTGATTTTTATTTTAATTACCTGATTACTGAGGTATCAAATTCCATCGGAAACCAATGTTACAAAATTCCTTGTGCGCGCATTATACAATTATTAGGCCTAATGTTAACTTAGCTTAAAATGTTAACTTAGCTTAACATAGAAATTACACTGTAATTATTATATATATATATATATATATATATATATATATATATATGATACACACAGACCGTGCATGGAACAAGGAACTCTTCTAGGAAAATTAAATCCACTATAGTCCGAATAAGTAATGAAACGGACATGTTATGTGCCTTGAAAAATGGATGCTCAATTCTGCCAGTTGAGGTTTAAGTTTTGTTTTTTGGCTAAAAATATAATAGTTACCCCTTTTTCTTTGATGTATTCAATCTGACGTGAAGGCAGAGAATCTTTTGCTTATATTGAGGTTCTAAATGTAGCTGGGCTAGGCTGCTTTAAACCCTAGATCCTGTCCCAAAGCTGGATCCTATCTGCTTTGCAGATAGCTGGTGAGGGAAGCTATATTTTTGGGACCTCTTTGTGAGTGACCCATTGCCCACGTTGGGCTAGCATCATGAAAAAGAGAAAAACTATAGTATTTGTCATTTACCATTACTTATTCGGACTATAGTGGATTTAATTTTCCTAGAAGAGTTCCTTGTTCCATGCACGGTCTGTGTGTATCATAATAAACCTCAGGGAACCATTCTGAGTTCATCCCATATATATATATATATATATATATATATATATATACAGGGTGTCCGAGAATTATCTGTACAATTTTTGGCTGTTATTAAAAGTCAACCATGAAGTGTAGAAATTCCAGTGTTGTCCCATTTTACAGAGAATCTCATTAAGTTTTTTCTGATACCACGTTTTGACAAGTTTTTTAGAAATGTACGCGGGTGACAGACATTGATGATTTAAAAGCAAGAATCACAGCTGCTATTGAGCGAATTGATGTGGATGTGCTGCAGCGTACATGGCAACATTTGGAGTATCGATTGGATGTTTTGCGAATCACTAATGGTGCACATATCGAATGTTTGTAACAACGTTACTTTAATAAAAGAAACTTTTGAAAATACAGATTCTAAATAATCTTGTTTAAGAATTTTACGTGTGTTATCAAGAATTTTATTAAAAGATGAAATTGTACAGATAATGTTCGGACACACTGGAATTTCTAAAAAAACTTGTCAAACTTGGTATCAGAAAAAACTTAATGAGATTCTTTGTAAAATGGGACAACACTGGAATTTCTACACTTCATGGTTGACTTTTAATAACAGCCAAACATTGTACAGATAATTCTCGGACACCCTGTACATATATATTATAATATATATATATATATATATATATATATATATATATATATATAATATATATATATACTGGGTGGAAAAAAGTCTTTAAGGATTTTATACAACTATTTAGTTAACAACATTATACAGATAAGTTTTCAAATGATGAAGCAAATCAAGCAAAAAGTTTATAAGAATTTTACTCATACAAATATTTTTTAAATTGTAATTTAATCTTCAAAGAATTCTCCATCCGCTATGATACACTTGTGGATTCTCTCTGTGAAACTCTTCATTGTTCTTCTGAACATATTGAGTCGGATCCTTTTCAGTTGGTCATCTACAGTATTCTATGGCTAAGGGCATTCACATTTGGAGAGATGAAACCAGGAGTGTCGTGTTTGTCAAGCAAATAAGCCCAAAGCCAGAAATCATATGGGGGTTAAATCAGGTGATTTGGCTGGCCACTCGATGGGACCTCGCCGCCCAAGCTATCTTCCTTCAACGTTCGTATCCAGAATCTCACGGGCAGCTGCAGAGTAATATGGCGGAGCTCCATCATGTTCATAAAGCCAATTCCTGCCAACGCCATTAGTAAACTGTGGCAAAACTTTGTCTCTCAATACCTGGCAATAGCATTTTTCATCTATCGTATCTCTCGATATGTCAAAGGAAATGAGTCTTGAATAACCAATGCACGCCCCAACTGTTAGTGTTACCGTTTTAACGGGTTTACCCAATCGTATTTTGGGATTTTTTTTCGCCCAGTAGTGAACGTTGTGTTTGTTTCCTTTACTCGTTAAACTGAAGACACATTCAACCGAAAATCTGATCTTTCGAAGGAAATCTGGATCACTGTTGAACTTTTGTCTCATTGTTTCAGCAAATTGCAGCCGTCTATCAAAATCATCGTCGTATATGAGCTGAGAGTAAATGTGTTTGTAATCGTGGTACCCCTGTGATTTCAACATTTTTGCTACTGAAAATATGGAAATACCCAATTCCTCTGCAACTTTTCTCACTGAAGTTGTTGGATCGACTTGAAAACTGGCCAGAACATTTTCTTTGTTGTTGTCTGTGATAATGTTGTGATAATTTGTTTTATTAGGGTTATAACAAAACACTTATAAAAAATTACAAAGGTTATAAACATAAAGTTTGCAAAATATATTTATAAGGTTTATAACAAAACTGAAAAATCAGTGCAAATAAGTGGATATTAATTCTTAAAAATATATTTGCAAAAATTTGTAAAAAATTTACAAACAAATTTTGACTGTAGACATAAAAAAAATTACAAACAAATCTAGCACTATCCAATCACAGTGGCGACTATCCTCCATACTAATTCCAGTATTGTGCAAGTTGACACGGCAGAACAAACTTCCCCCAACTTATGCAATAAAAACACAAACCCATGTATGAAATGTGCATTAGACTGCAATTTACATGCCATAAAATGTGACGAATGCAGACTATGGATACACTACAGTTGTTGTGAATTGCCTATTTATTTCCTCCTTATCCTTCAAAATTCATAAAGAAAATTCTCATGCTTTAAATGTGTTCGTCAAATTTGTGATGACTATGATAAACAATTCACAGAGCTTGAAGTAATGCTGGCCAGAGAGGTACAGCATACAGCAGGAGGAAATTGTTATTGCCAATGCAGAGCGTGCTGAAAAAGTGAGAAACCCATTGCGCTCATTATTTGTAGGACACTCTTGAGAACAGATAGCGACACCTGCCATATATTTGTTGTGTGTACTACAAACGGTTGTAATATTTTATTAATAAATGTTTAGTGGGTGAGCGCTGTTTGGTTGGTTGACTCATTGCCAAATGTCTTTAGAACATAATTATTTCCATTCATCACTCTGGTTTACATATCACTAAGGAAACATAAATGAATAATTAAATATAAATTCAAGAAAGGGATATATACAGTATTAACAAGGGGGATGTCAATGAAGTGAATAAAAAAATGGTCTTCCAAAAACTAAAAAAAACCTTCGAACGTGATGACAGTGTTCATGGTATTGGCAAGCCTATCATCCTGAACGATGTATAAAACAGAGCCGTTGGTAGCCATATTGCACCCTGAGCACATTCCATATTCATTCATTTATTTATTTACATTTAATATTGAACATAGATTCAGATATTATTTTGTTATAACAAAGACAGAGCAAAAACCTAATATATATAAATACATATGTAGGCGGTTTGTGAATGACCAAACAATGTTTTGATGCATATTAAATTTTAATAACATTATAACATTACCAGATTGATGGGTCTCTTTAGGTTTTATACGTCACTGCTTAGAATATCTTCCAGTTGGCAAATGGACGACAGCTGAATGGATACTACTGGTATGGCATTGTTATATCCGGAGCAAATGCTATTTCTAGATCAGCAACACTGATATAGTAATAAACAGTCACTGAGAGAAATATTATTTAGAAACGAAGATTGTTTTGTATTGAGGCAGCATCATAAATACATATAATTGTTTTGTATTAATAAGTTGCATGTTACAACTTAAGTGTTGAACCAATGCAGCTGTGACTTTTGGTGGTCTCTCACCTCAAAGGGGAGAATTACAGAAAATAAAACTATTACAGTGATTCATATCAATAAACATGAGCCATTTAAACGATGATATTTGACAATTTTGCAAAAGTGTTCATAATTACCATTGTATTTAAGAGATATTTTATATATGAACACAACAAATTTAATATCTTGTCCAGCCACCGTTGTTGTCTATGACTTCCTGCAGTTGATGTGGTGCAGAAGCATATTTAATACGCAGCCATGCTATCTGAAAAAGAGGCCATTCACTTATTACGCCCTGAAAAGCAGTGACTCACCTGAACTGAATGCATAAGTCCTGAAAATGCGGCAAGATCTTATTCTGAAGTTTGAGTTTGCAGAGAAAGAATTCGAGGCATTTTGAGCAAAAGTAGATGGGGAGTATCCTTTGCTTGCCGAAGAGGCAAAGAAAGTGCTGGTGCCTTTTGCGACAAGTTATCATTGCGAAGCAGGCTTTTCAGCAATGATGGTCATAAAGAACAAACTGCGAAATCGGCTGCACATTGAAGGCGATTTATGCTGCGCCTTGAGTGAAACTGAACCCAGAATTCAGGCGTTAGTTCAGCAGAAACAGTTGCATCCCTCGCACTAGACTAGTAGTCGGTGGTGACGCGTTTTGCTTGCTTCCTATGTAATGTTGTAGCCATTCTTTGAATAATTATTCTCATGCTCAGTAAATTGAAGTTTCCTGTACTTTTTGTAGGGGGCTAATTTCCATTTGGCGATTAACCAAAAGGGGTAATCACAAAAAAAGTTTGGGAACCGCTGGAGCAGCTTAATGACCATTTTCCAAACTGTTTCCGCATTCCAACAATTCCACCTAACTTTTAACATATCACGTGACACCACATGACGTCATGACAGAGGTGTCAACAGGTATGGTGACTGAAAATACGCTCATACTCTTCCTGAATCACATCGAAGCAACTACTATGCAGAATGGATTATCATCACCAGAAAATTGCTGAAAGGGAAAGAATCATCGGCATGAAGGAGAGCGGGCTGTCTCCAACTCTAATTTCAAGAGAACTTGGAATTTCTAGGAACACTGTTTATTAGGGCGGCTCGTTTTTACACTTTTTTCGATATTTGATTGGGGGTAGTGCGGAAAAGTTGCGATTTGGAGAGAAAATAAAGTGTGTAAAATTTTTTTGATCTACGTCAATACCTTCCGGTGGCGGCGAGTCCTTAAAAATCGAAAAATAGGCCTAACGGGGTAGATTGGAAAATGGTTTTAAAGACTTACAAAATAAACAATAAAAATTTCAGCACAATCTGTTAATAACTTCCGGTGGCGTCTTAGCCGTTAAAATATCCAAAATATTGATTTAAAGCAAGTTTTAACAAGATGTTATACAAATGTTAATTCCGGTATATTTCTGTGCAAACAACCCTGAGAACACTATTATAGGCTTGAATAAATTAATAGCAGTCATTGAACAATGAACATTATATAAAAATTATATAAAATTATATAAAAATTTTGTTTTTAGACCTATTTTTCGATTTTTAAAGACTCGCCGCCACCGGAAGGTATTGACGTAGATCAAAAAAATTTTACACACTATTTTCTCTCCAAATCGCAACTTTTCCGCACTACCCCCAATCAAATATCGAAAAAAGTGTAAAAACGAGCCGCCCTACTGTTTATACAGGGCGTCTCAAAAAAATGTATACACACTTTAACAGCTGATAGCTCAATTGATGTTTCTTTCTTTCCAAGTTAAACCCATTAGAATTAATAATGGCAGTCAGACTAAGCTTTGAACAAAGGAAATTCATTCTAAAATGCTACTGGAAGTGTGAAAACGCAGTTGAAGTGCAAAGACAGTTTAGGAGGGAGTTTCAAACAGATCCACCAACGCGACTTACCATCACTCGAATTAGAGATAAGTTTGAAGCCGATGGAACTGTTCAGAATGTCCACAAGAAGCGTTCCGGAAGACCACGGACATCGACAAGCCCCACAAAGCAAGAAAGAGTACTGGAAACGTATCACCAAAGTCCAAGAAAATCTGTGCGGCAAGCGAGTCGTGAGGTAGGAATTTCAGAATCGTCTGTCCAACGCATTTTGAAGCGCTGTCAATGGAAAAGTTACATTCCAAGATTAGTCCATGCTATTAATGAAGATGATCCGGACCGAAGAGTGGAGTATTGCGAGTGGTACTTGGCACGATGTGGATGTGGATTGGACGAAGGGGTTTCGTAGAATACCCTCCGCGTTCACCAGACCTCACACCACTAGACTTTTTTTTATGGGGATACTTAAAAGACAAAGTCTACGCTATAAAACCTGCAACAGTCGCTGAATTGAGAGCAGCCATTGAACGAGAATGCACACAAATACCAAACGAAATGTTTCGTGATGTTTGCGATTCCATTGCTTCGCGTTATCAGCAGTGCCTGGACCAGAACGGACGTCAGTTTGAAAACAGGCGTTGACAAAACAATTAAATAATGTCTGTAGATTCTATTACATTTTGAAAATGAAATGTATTTTAATAAACACTGCCTTTATAAGTATTTAAAGTGTGTATACATTTTTTGGGACGCCTTGTATATGGTTGAAGAGGTGGCAAGAGGAAGAGCATCTACGAGATCACCGCACGACGGAGAAACTTCGACTGACAACTGCTGTGAATGATCAGAGGATCTGCGATATTGCCGAAGCCCATCCCTTTACCAATGCTTTTGCCATAAGGGAACAATTGCAGCTTGATGTTTCGGCAATGACCGTAAGACGGCGGGTACATGAAGCTGGGTTACATCATCGGACCCCGGCTATGAAGGAGAAGTTAAATAAGCAACATCGAGAAAATAAACTTCGATTTGCGCAGCAACATGTTGACAAAGGATTTGACTTTTGGAGGCGAGGGAGGTTTACTGCAGACCAGTATATAGAAATTTTCGAAGAGGTTATGCTTCCTTCTGTGCGTGCATATGCTCTGCTATTTCCTGAGCGAATCATTTTTATGCAAGAAAGGTCCCCAATTCACACAGTACAGATCGTCAAACGCTTGTTCTCTGAGCAAAGAAATATTGACCTTCTGGATTGGCCAAGTAAGAGTTGTGATATGAATCTCATCGAGAATATATGGGCCATTATTGTACAGTAAATGTGTGGGAACCAGCGGAGGGAAGAACAACGGACCAGCTTTTACAACACACATTTAGTGAGTGGGAGGTGCTGAGGAGAAATCAACAGCTGGTATATAATCATGTTGCTTCTGTACCACATCGACTGCAGGAAGTTATAGACAACAACGTGGCTGGACAAGATATTAAATTTGTTGTATTCATGTATAAAATATCTCTCAAATACAATGGTAATTATGAATGTATAACACTTTCGCAAAATTGTCAAATATCATCTTTTAAATGGCTCATGTTTATTGATATGAATAACTGTAATAGTTTTATTTTCTGTAATTCTCTCCTTTGAGGAGCTGCATTGGTTCAACACTTAAGTTGTAACATGCAACTTATTAATACAAAACAATTATATGCATTTATGATGCTGCCTCAATACAAACCATTCTTCGTTTCTAAATAACATTTCTCTCAGTGACTGTTTATTACTATATCAGTGTTGCTGATCTTGAAATAGCATTTGCTCCGGATATAACAATGCCATACCAGTAGTATCCATTCAGCTGTCGTCCATTTGCCAATTGGAAGATATTCTAAGCAGTAATGTTCCCTCTAAGGTGTGCGCGTGTGCGCGCGCACACGCGTTGTGAAACCCGCGCACACAGAAAAATAAAATGCGCACAGGCTCAAGCGTATCATGAGTCACGACAGTAAATGAAGTAATTTCAAAAATTTCAGTTTAATGAATTCTATAAAGAACAAATTAAGAAACCGCTTGGAAGAAAATCATTTGGACACGCTCATGCGAATTAAAAGTTACCTGAATGATGACGGATGTATTAATCTTCATAGAGTTTATTTGGAATGGGCAAATGCTAAAGATCGTAGGGAGAAATCATAATCATACTTAAATGAAAGGCACTTTCATTTAATGTTATTTTGATTATATTTTATTTTATTGAATTTTATTATTTTTTATTTTATTCCTATTTTGTGAATGGATAAAATCACGTATTAATTTCGATAGTCTATTTTAAATTGCTAAATGCTAAAAATTGTTTTGAGAAATGATAACTAAAATAGTCATTTTCAATTAATGTTATTTTTATTTTATTTCTTTATTTTGTTGAATTTTATTTTACTATTTTTTATTTTATTTCTTTATTTTGTTGAATTTTATTTTACTATTTTTTATTTTATTCATATTTTTAGAATGGATAAAATGTTTTCTTTTTTAAGAATATATAATATCGTAAACAGTTTTCTAATATCCATTTAATAGTACCGTAATGATCGAGCTATCGCCTTATGGAAATAATATTTATTAAGTATTTAATATTTATATATATATTTCATTTTGAAGATAATAGCGCTCAGAAAAGTTTGCACAATTTTTCACCATGAATCTAAATGGATGCGCAACGAAAATTTCTTGCGCAAACGGACTAAAAAAAATTAGAGGGAACATTGGTCAGGATGTCCACCAATTTGTCCAGTTTCATCATGAACCTATCTTTGACCTCTAGCTTCACATTGCCAATGAACACCTTCACTGCCTCATCCCACAGTGCCTTCACTTTAGCCCTGATCCTGACCTCAGTGTTGATTACAGGTCCTGTGAATAGAGCGTTGGCCTTTCTCCACTGAGCCAGTAGCCCTGGAACAATGCCGTTGTTAATCAGGTCATTAACTGGGTAATTCCTCCTGTCTTCCTCACTCATCTCTCTCCTCAACAAACCATACCTCAGCAGATCTCTGGCTGTGGGCAGCTCAGCAGGGGGAAGTTCCCTCCCAGTCCCTACCAAACCAAATGACTTAGGTGACAACTTGATTTGCGTCGGGTTCTGATTTCTTTCTGACTCATCCTGTGGACCCGTGAACAAAAGAAATGTCATTGAAATTTGAATAGGCCTACTGATTATGATTACAGAAAATTAAGTTAATTGAAATTCTTAATATCTTCCTATAAGCTCAGATAAAAGGTTGTGTTGTTATAGGTACAAGACTTGATTATTCAAAGTAATGACAATTTCATATATCTATCATATCAAAATATACAGAAAGTTTGGGTCACACATAACATTTCGAATAATTTGAATTACACAATATTTACATTACGAAGTAATCAAAATTGTCAAAAAGGAGGGAAAACACACGCATTCACAATCAAAACTCCAGCATTTGTGACTATGTGAAACTTAGAAACCATACTGCACACCAAAAATAACCAAAGTTGACCACACATATCAATGGCACATTGATATACGATGCTACAGTCATATTTAGGTCATATTTCAAACCTTTATGGTCAAATAGAAGTAGGTAAATGGCTTTTTTAAACAATACTAAAGATATTTCTAAGTTTGCTAGATAATATGACATCATTTGAGCATTAGTAGTGTTTGAATTGTTGACTTTACTAAAATTGACACACCCTAATGTCCCAAGGGGGAGTGTAGTGGAGCAGATATTTTGTATTTGCTCGCGAATGTTGGCATTTGTAGTTTTACTGATAATTGCTGTCATTTATCAATTCCAGCTCTCACTTACAGTATGAAACAAATTTCAAATTTTGGGTTAATTCCAAACTTCGTGGCTTCTGTAGTTTCAGCTTTGTTAAATAATTTTTATTTAATCATAATACTGTACACTCCTTAGTCAAATAAAACTGTGTACAGCGTACAGCATAGCGCCTGCAAGAACTGTTAATTGAATTTAATTAAGACTACTACTATTACAATATTGTTGCCTCAAACTACAAAACTACATACTATTATCTGTGGTTGTGATAACACGTGTCTCAGACTGTAGAAATAGGTATCTGACCACGATGTAAATGACTTTTCTAATTGTTTCAGTAAACTATTGCTATAATTTCTTGACTCGTCTCTCATCCCGTCATTCTCAATATGCCAAAGAAAAACTTTCATTTTAACATTTTTTTCAGGCGATTCGTACAGCTCCTTCGTCTGACTGACTTTATGGGCGTGTCAGGACACATCAACTTCCCTCAAGGTACCTCCAGGCAAACCATCGTCAACATCATGCAGTACAGATCCAATTTTTCCAGCCAGGAAGGAACCTACTCCACAGTTGGAAATTTCTATCCTGACGATTCCAAGAAAGGGGGTGGAACGTAAGTGTGTATATATATATATATATATATATATATATATATATATATATAAACACACTATAAGAAGGCATCTCTCTCTCTCTCTCTCTCTCTCTCTCTCTCTCTCTCTCTTTCTCCACTTTCCTGTAAAATTTCCTTGGCTACTTTTCCAGGGTCAAGGTATTTTCTTCAACCTTTTTCCGTACCTGCCTCTGGCAGGGAGGGAGCGGAGGGTGGGGAGAGAGCCTTCTACTTTACTATCCAGTTTTCTACTACTGCTAGGATAGTTGAAAGAAAAATAAACTTTTACAAATTTTTCCCTGGCTCCCGTTGCCATTGGTACCTCCTCGGTATGGGCCGCAAGGCCTTTTGAGGTACTTCTTTTCCTTGTAACTCCTTGTAACTCTCTCACTCTCTCTCTCTCTCTCTCTCTCTCTCTCTCTCTGTAGACACCATTTACTATTAAGCGATTCTGAACATAGAAATAAACGCGCTTTACTTTGTTTCAAGTTTTTACTGTAGCGCGTTAAAATTTTCATTTCTGCATTCTTTTCTATAGTTTTAATGATCGAATAATTGAACCCCGCCAATCAATGTTCCCTCTAATTTTTTTTAGTCCGTTTGCGCAAGAAATTTTCGTTGCGCATCATTTAGATTCATGGTGAAAAATTGTGCAAACTTTTCTGAGCGCTATTATCTTCAAAATGAAATATATATATAAATATTAAATACTTAATAAATATTATTTCCATAAGGCGATAGCTCGATCATTACGGTACTATTAAATGGATATTAGAAAACTGTTTACGATATTATATATTCTTAAAAAAGAAAACATTTTATCCATTCTAAAAATATGAATAAAATAAAAAATAGTAAAATAAAATTCAACAAAATAAAGAAATAAAATAAAAATAACATTAATTGAAAATGACTATTTTAGTTATCATTTCTCAAAACAATTTTTAGCATTTAGCAATTTAAAATAGACTATCGAAATTAATACATGATTTTATCCATTCACAAAATAGGAATAAAATAAAAAATAATAAAATTCAATAAAATAAAATATAATCAAAATAACATTAAATGAAAGTGCCTTTCATTTAAGTATGATTATGATTTCTCCCTACGATCTTTAGCATTTGCCCATTCCAAATAAACTCTATGAAGATTAATACATCCGTCATCATTCAGGTAACTTTTAATTCGCATGAGCGTGTCCAAATGATTTTCTTTCAAGCGGTTTCTTAATTTGTTCTTTATAGAATTCATTAAACTGAAATTTTTGAAATTACTTCATTTACTGTCGTGACTCATGATACGCTTGAGCCTGTGCGCATTTTATTTTTCTGTGTGCGCGGGTTTCACAACGCTTGTGCGCGCGCACACGCGCACACCTTAGAGGGAACATTGGCAGTGACGTATGAAACCTTCAGAGACCCATCAATCTGGTAATGTTATAATGTTACTAAAATTTAATATGCATCAAAACATTATTTTTCATTCATAAACCATCTATATATGTGTAGAGACCGACCGGAAATGCCTTCCCTCGCCGTTCGCAAACATCTGTGAATTACCAGAGACCGAAAAACACACCTGTGTTCAAGGGGAGAGAAGCAAATTGTGCTGGATTTTACCAAAAAGGCCCGCGAAAAACTACGCGTCTTCCGAGCCTATATTAGCCCGAGATCACTAAAACTCGCTCTCACTCTGCTCGTTACTGCTTCTCCTGAATCTCCACTTTCACGTAGCGCCGTTCGATCTCAGCTGGCCTCAGTCCTTCAAGCAACAGTTAACCAATACACGAAGTGGATCATCACTTGAGGCGATCTACAATTTCATCCCGCCGGAAGCAAACATCACTCTACCGGCGTCATCCTTCTAGCCCTGGCTTCACTCATCCTTCACCACAATTCGATCGGCGCCCTTTCAACAACGGGACCGCAACACATCCTCCTGCCGGTACGTCCTCAGACCATCTCCGTCGAAACGCAGGAGAGTAAACCTTCACGTAGGCTTCTTCAGCCTTCAGAGTTATCTCCGTCGAAATCGCAGGTCGGTAAGCCTCTTGTAGGCCCTCACTCGGCCTACAGTGTTTTGTTACGTCGCGCTAGACTATTCAGGATTCAAAGCTGAAAAGTCCACAAACTCTGCCTAATCAAGTAGGGCCAAAAGTGTACGCAAACAACCGGCAAACTAAGTTTCCTATTACGACTACAGTAGGCCTGCTCCGTTATTTTACCGTATTCAATTATCTTACCATATTTGTATCCGCTTGTTTATTTGCTCAGTTATGTATTTTATTTTACTTGCCTATTCCGTTTACTGTACTAACACCGTACTTTCATTACGTCGGTTATTATTTGGCTTAATTACTTATTACCAGGCTTAGGATAAATATGCACTTAAAAATGGTTAAATATGCATGCAAATATGCAGTAAGGATCTTTTCCATTTGGCGGCAGGCGGTTTTTTTTAACCAAATTTTCACCAGTAATACTTTTTTGTGTGCTAAATACGAATCTAACATTCTTTTTTGAGAGAAATGAAAGGAAAATATCGAAAAAAAGATTTTAAATACGAACTTGAGATATCCCACACTACAGCAGTTGATTTCAATAATTATTTAAGAAAGGTAAGATCTACATAATATAACAATTATAACCTAACCTAACCTAACTTAACCTAATCTAACTTAACCTAATCTAACTTAACCTAATCTAACTTAACCTAATCTAACTTAATGTAATCGGCTCTGTTTCAGATATGCGCTGCGTCTTTACTCGCTACCCCTGCAGTTATCGGTGGGCCAGGACTAACTGCAGAAATAGATGAAACCTGCTACAGTAAGCGGAAGTATGACAGGGAAAGAATGCTTCCGGAACAATGGGTATTCGGTGGAGTATGCAGAGAGACCAAAGAAGTATTCCTGTATGCCGTCCCTAGAAGAGATGAAAAAACGCTGTTGTCCTGCATTAAAGCCAACATCCGCCCAGGGACTACTATTATTAGTGACAAGTGGAAAGCCTACCAGAACATAAGAAAACTAGAAGGCTACAATTATTTGCATGAAACAGTGAATCATTCAGAAAATTTCGTCGATCGAAACAGTGGTGCACATACCCAAGGTATTGAAAGCATGTGGCATATCATGAAACACCGGAATAAAAGACATTGTGGTACACACCGTCAGATGGTAGACTCGTACTTATGCGAATTTATTTGGCGGAAGCGTAATGAAAACGAAGAAATATTTAGAAAAATATTAAAGGATATAGCTGATTTCAAATAAATATTTCCCTTTCGTACGCCGTATAAAGTAGTTCGTATTTAAAATCTTTTTTTTCGATATTTTCCTTTCATTTCTCTCAAAAAAGAATGTTAGATTCGTATTTAGCACACAAAAAAGTATTACTGGTGAAAATTTGGTTAAAAAAACCGCCTGCCGCCAAATGGAAAAGACCCTGCAGTAAAAATGCATTAATATGCATTTAAATATACAGTATCAAATATAGCTTTCAGGGAAAAATATAGCATTTTAATTTAATAGGAATATATTTATTAATGAAAAAAACACTCGCATTTAAAATGTATGCCGTATCACAAAAATTGATCCACTACAAATGAAAAAAATACAGAAAAAATCGTTTACAAATCATGATTACATTTAATCACAACATGTAGCTTTAAGTGTTCAAACGTCAGTATACGCCTGTTATCTGTCAGAATATTTTTGTACTCAGCGAATACTCGTTCCACGCCAACTGTAACTATAGGCTCAAATTCTAAGGTCAAAGAAATCCACAAGTTCAAGGGGGTCTAAGACAGTGCTGCCAAATCTAAATAAGACGATGTTGCCAGATCTAAAATTCTTTCAAATATACCCTGAAAACAGAAAAATACTGTATAAAATGCAATCACTTAAAATGTCACAAATATGCAAAAACATTAAAAAATGCCTAAAATATGTATTTGCATATGCAAATATGCAAATGCATATTTATCCTAAGTCTGCTTATTACTGTGTGTTCACTGCCGCATATCTTCTTAGCCTACCTGACTTAGTGTTTCTTGTAATTATTATATTCACTTAACGCTTATACTGTATGGAGCATTTCTCATTGCTAAGAATCAGCCATTGTAATATAGCACAATTACCGTATACAGAATTGTTATTCACTGTGAACAAATAAAAAAATAATTCATTTATTTTTCTAATTAAACACAAAACAAGAAAGTAATTTCTCTCTCCTTATTAAATATTGTTTGTTTGGGCTGTGCCCCGAACTGGTGACCCCTAATTATTCATTTCAATTTAATTCATAAATTATAGTAGGCTACTATATATGTATTTATATATATATATCAGGTTTTTGCTCTGTCTTTGTTATAACACAAAATAATATCTGAATGTATGTTCAATATTAAATGTAAATAAATAAATGAATCAGTGAATAAATACAGGGGGGGGGGAGGTGATGGGTGATGCAAGTCGTGGAATTTTCTCAGGGCGCAATAATGCCTACCAACGGCTCTGTTTTATACATCGTTCAGGATGACAGGCTTGTCAATATCATGAACACTGTCATCACGTTCGAAGTTTTTTTTTAGTTTTTAGAAGACCATTTTTTTATTCACTTCATTGACATCCCCCTTGTTAATACCGTATATATCCCTTTCTTGAATTTATATTTAATTATTCATTTATGTTTCCTTAGTAATATGTAAACCAGAGTAGTACACCAGAGTAGTACACACAACAAATATATGGCAGGTGTCGCTATCTTTTCTCAAGAGTATCCTACAAATAATAAGTAATGGCATTTCCGGATGTATATCCAATGCAAGATGCCCCTATCTCCATCAATAATTTATTTGAGTATCCAGGGCCTTTACCCAAACTCAAACCATACCAAAGTACCTTACCTAAAGAGCCTAGTAGAAAATACTACTCGCACAGTTATAGCCCTCACAGAAACACACCTGAACCCCATGATCATGAGTAGTGAAATTTCAATCGAAGGGCATACCATCCATAGATGCGGCAGGGAAGGCCGTCTAAAGGGTGGTGTCCTGATGTATATTCCTGAAAACACTCAAAGTAAACTACTCACAGCATACTCAAATGGAGCCTGTGAACTCCTACTCATCATGTTGACTATAAATAAAGGAGACATAACACTGTAGAGCTCACTGAAGTTCTGGAAACTATCAGACAATGCCCAGCTATCATAGACTCAACAAGAGATTTAATCATTACAGGAGACTTCAATCTCCCGAATTTGCACCTGGAACCAATATGGTGGTATGAAATCAGGGACAAAAAGGTCGAAATCAAACACCTGGATGAGGTTATGGAAAAACTCTCAGTACAACATGTACACTAGGGTGGATCACTTTTCATTTTTTTAAAAATTATAGCTGGTCAAAGTTTTTCCCATGATTTGGTTCAGTGGAAGTACACTGACACCATTTTTACCAAAATCGATCAATATTTAGGGGTCGCGCATCGACCTTGAAAATTTCAATTTTGGAAATTTGGCCAAATTGACAATTTTTTACTGAATAAAGATAAATCATCAAATGACCATATTTTCTGAATCCTCTCAGTGAAAGAAATCCTCTCAGATAATTACCAAGTTGATAGGACACGTGGTTTAGAAGTTATACTCACCTTGAGATAGCATTAAAATTTAAAATATCGTATTTGTCCCCCGTTATGGACGTAATCATAGCATCAGTAGCTGGCGCATCCTAAAATCCCAATTACACACACTATGTCTATGACCAATATTTTTACTAATCACAGTTTGCTTTTTACAGATCAACTGTGTCAATTGATTCTTGTTTGATAAGTCTAGACTTTAGTACAATGGATAAACTCTTAACAACCAGGAGTGGGAAGACTCTGAAAGTTACTTATTCTGGAAAAGAGAAAGCAGCAACAACAGCACCACCTTCTCTAAGGTCAGCCACGGACGTCTTCTTAATTGGTCAGCCATCTTCCTCGATCGGTGGTGCCAAATTGCCAACCACCCATCAAGTTCTCCAGTACTTCTTCTATGCCAAGCAGGAAACTACTGACAGGAAGGCCGCCGTAAAAGACACGGTGGCCAATGTTCTGGCATTTTGGAACATGGCACGTATAAAGACGATCACGAGGCGTAACTGCGAAAGAAAACTGGAGTTACTGTGGGAAGAGTGGCGCTCGCTGCAGAAGAGCAAGATGAGAGACAGTGACGCGGGAAAAGGCAGGGAGAAGTTTTCAGAAAATCTGAACAAGCTCTGGGACATCGGAGCTCCCGATGCTATTGAAGAGATACAGAAAAGTCGACTGCTCTCAGACAACAAACAAGAAGATATTAAATTTTATGAGGATCAACGGGGCCTGCGCCAGGCAACAATGAGTGGGAATGATAAAGTGTTCGTTGTCAAGAGAAAATGGCAACTCTCAAGACAACAATCTCGTGATGAGCCAGGCACCTCAAAAAACGAAATTAGGAACCGAAGCTGAGAGCGACGATGAATCTATAGAAAGCAGATCATCGAGCAACTCCGAATCACAGCTAGAACCACCATACCGACAGCCGAGAGAATCAACTGTATCAATCAGCCTTCCTCACCGCATCCTCAATGCACCGGCTGTTATTGAAGTGGCTGATCGCTTCCGGATGTCCAATAATCAGGTGTATATATCAGTAATGATCTTTCCTTGACAAAGATATAATAGACGTAACGACGGAAAATTTAGTGATTAGTTTGTCACATAAAAACCATACGCATCCTTGTCAATTTCCTTTCAATTTCGCACATAGGTGGCAAGTGTCGTGGCGGCAGTCCTACGTTCGGCAGATCCGCCCGCAGACCTGGACAAATTCAGTATCTCGAAGGACACGTCTCGCCGTGGAAGAGTGGCACATCGTTGTGAAGTGTCGACAGCTGTGCAGAAATCCTTCGTATCTCCGAGGCATGCTGTCGTCCACTGGGACGGTAAAGTAATCAAGGTCAGTTTTGCCCTCACCGTGGACGACAGTGAATTAACATGTTCCAGTGACGACAGTGGACTGACATATTCCAGTGGACGATAATGGATTGGCATGTATGAAATACGTTTCAGGACTCTCTTGGATTATTGGAGCACCGCCAGGCGATTCTCATCTCCGGAGCTCCCCAATGCACAGAAGGAAAGTTGCTGGCCGTTCCGACTGTTGCTGACGGCACCGGTCTGTCCCAGGCCCAGGCGACCTTTCGTGCTCTCAAAGACTGGGGATGCGAGAACAACGTGATTGGACTGTGCTTCGACACAACTTCCTCCAATACGGGGAGGGTGCAGGGTGCGGTGGTCCGGCTGGAGAACATGCTTGGTAAACCGCTCTTCCAGCTGGGCTGTCGCCATCACGTTATGGAGCTCATCGTGGGGGCAGTGGTCATCACCGCGTTTGGAAGAACCACAGCACCAACTGAACCTTTGTTCCAGTATCTGAGAAGGTGAATTTCAAGTCTAAGGCGCATTTGTTTTCTCCAATGATTTTTTGCCTTCAGAGCAATTGAGATATCAGCGTCCTTCTACTAATGATGTTAATAGCAGTCGAAAAGGGAAACTTCAGTCGTTTTCATGCAATATTTTCATAACTCCCCTTTCAGGTGGGACAAGCTCGACCTCTCGACTTATCGCGAGCTGGAGATCGAGCATTTGGCGGAGGTGACGTGGCTGATGGAGCTCCGAGATGAGGCAGTCAAGTTCCTCGGCACCGCTTCTGGTCTTGTCAGAGAAGACTACCGAGAAGTGGCGGAGATTACACTCTTGGTACTCGGGGCCCAGCCACGTCGTGGCACACACTTCATGCGCCCAGGAGCCTACCATCATGTGAGGTGGATGGCCAAGGTTGGTGTTTTGAATTAGAAGTTAAATATTGTATTGCCTTCTGCAAACAGCCATTTGAAGTCCCTACCAGAAAAAAATAAGATAAATAAGTTACCATTAAACAAACTTATATGGAGTGGTATCGGTATTTATACATCACAGTGCGTATTCGTTTCAGATCATCTACTACACGAAGCTCCTGATGTTCAGCGGTCAGCTGGAGTTCGACGACGAGCTGGTACAGAAACTTCAGAGAGTGGTACTATTTACTGCACTCCTCTACGCACCTGCCTGCCTGGCGGCTCCTGTCGCAGCTGATGCCCCGCTGAATGACCTTGTGTTGTACCACAGTACTGCAGTACAGGGCTGTGGATCGCGAGATTGCAGAGGCTTCACTGGCAGTGATCAGGCGGCACTTGTGGTATCTGAGGCCTCAGACCGTCGTTTTCGCCCTCTGCAGTGACAAAGTGGAAGACACTGTGAAGCACGAGATGGCAAAGAAGCTGTGCCGCCTCGCTGTGCCCGAGGACTTCACGTATGACAACGTCTCGGTTGATGACACGACGCGCCTTCCGGACCTGATCGATGAGTCATCGTGGTTCGTGTTCACAGGCCTGCAGGTGTGCGCGTCTACGTGGCTCACTCTGCCGGTGAATAAGTGGGATCAAGATAAGAACTACTGTGATCTGAAGAATGTCATCTCGCATCTGAAAGTTACCAACGACGTGGCAGAGAGAGGGATAAAACTGATAGAAGATTACGCGAACACTGTCACAAAAGACGAGTCACAGCTGCAGGGTCTTCTTCAGCTCGTGGAAAAGAGCCGGAAAGAACTCGGTGACTTAAAGAAGTCGTCACTTGCCAAGATGACGTAGCGCAGATGGAAAGGGAGTTAGCAGAGAGAGTACATGGCGCACGCCTTAAGATGACTTGTGTTCTAACCACGATTCATACAGTTTTTGAACCTAGTTAGGGGCACCGGAGTAAGTGCCTTTAGTGATATCGGTAAACCGTTTTAATACAAAATACATTTGATCTTTCCTTATTCGTTTTATCTTATCCTAAAAAGCAGACAATGGCAGACAGCATATGGAGGTACGGGGACAAATACGATATTTTAAATGTTAATGCTATCTCAAGGTGAGTATAACTTCTAAACCACTTGTCCTATCAACTTGGTAAGTATCTGAGAGGATTTCTTTCACTGAGAGGATTCAGAAAATATGTCATTTGATGATTTATCTTTATTCAGTAAAATATTGTCAATTTGGCCAAATTTCCAAAATTGAAATTTTCAAGGTCGATGCGCGACCCCTAAATATTGATCGATTTTGGTAAAAATGGTGTCAGTCTACTTCCACTGAACCAAATCATGGGAAAAACTTTGACCAGCTATAATTTAAAAAAAAAGTGAAAAGTGATCCACCCTAATGTACACTACCCAACGAGAAAAAAATAATATCATAGATTTACTGCTGATAAATAATGCAACTATAATTGACCACATTGTTATAACACCAACTATACACTCTGACCATAATTTCATGCACATATTCACAAACTTGTCTCTTCGCGAATTAAGCAAGACCCATGCCAAATGGACTTGCCATACTCTGATCTAAACGTGCACAAGTCAGACTGGATATCACTAAATAACTGTCTGGGAAAAATAAACTGGGAAAAAGAATTAGAAAATCTAGAACCAGAAGAATGCTGGAATAGAATACAATACCTGCTATCATCAGCATTCACAAGCACACACCAAATAAAGATGATATTGCAAAGAAGCACCTGACAAAAGAACACAGATACAGAAGGACACTTATGAGAAAGAGAACAAAGCTATCTAAACATCTGACAAAGCAAATAAGTGATACAAAACATAGTAAAATCCAGAAACAGATACTGTTGTTAGAACTTAAAATGAAGTAATCAACTTATTGATAATGAACACAGCTATTAGCACCATGAAAGAAAATAGCGAATTCTTCTTTACCTATGCTAACGCAAAGTCTGGTACTGCATGCTCTCCTTAAAGGAAGAGGCATGTAGTTAGAGAGTTGAGAAGAGCAGTGTCCATTATAAGAGCGATAATAAAGAGAGAGTGAGGTAACATTGCCTCATTGCAAGGACTGAAGACGGTCAGTAAGACTAAGAGGTGGGGAACTGATGAGACAAAAAGCCTTTGATTCCACCCGGTCAAGTAGAGATATGTCAAGACCACCTAGATAATAGCTATACAAGGCTTGTTAGATGTGACGTCAGCGGCTATGACGTCATTCAAAGTAGTGCTGACGTTGGGACGCTAGTCTCATTTTTATAGGTTATATTCGTTGATTTGTAGTTTAGTTGTTTATCAAAGTGTGAAAATACCATTTTCGTATGTTGTACATGGCTGTAAAGGAAATTATAGAAGTTGACCTGAGGTCCAAATGTTTGCTTTTCCAAAAGAACTAGAGAGAGATGACTAACAAATGGCTAAGAGCCATTAAGAGAGATAACTTCATACCATCTGAACACAGAAAGGTATGTAACTGTTTTAGCCCTATGTAGCTATATGTAGAGCTAACTTTAATGTAGCAATTTCCACTGGCGGATGGCACAGTAGGCACGTGCCTAGGAGCCCCCAGGTTTAAATTTTTTTAGAGGTCCCAAGGTTCAGAAAAAAAAAGTCCATATTGCAGTGTAATGCTGTCGGCGCACTCAGGATATGTAAATAGCACTGAGGTACAGCCTACAGTGAAATATAATAAAATGAAGTAGCCTTCTTTGATGGAGAGGATTGAATATTGATAAATATTTAGACAAATTTGCAGGTAGATGGACTTAACCTGTAGAGAAAATATTATAAGCCCACAAAAGTCCATGGACCACGGGCAATGGCGGATTATCAATGAGGCAATTGAGGCTGAAGCCTTGAGAGGGCCTCAATCAACTGAGTTTCGATGATATAATTCGAGATTTCGCAAACTTCTTTGATTAAATATGACAGAGTACACAAACTGACAAATTCCGTTTTATTTTCTGTTTTATAGACCCTAAAGTAAAGTTTCTTTAATACTGTTTTGTTTTAGCAAACGGCAAAATACACGGTGTTAAGGTTCTTTTAAGTTTGTTTCTCAATTAGCCTAAGCACCGTACATATAATTCGTGTAAATGTACTATGTACTGTACATGTACATGTATTGTTAATAAAAATCTATAGAAAAGGGCCCCCAAAATAAAATAATCCGCCCCTGCCCACGGGCAGATCTGGAGCAAATTAGACAGATTTTCCAGTCTGGAATTATATGCTGCTTGCCGCAATCTTACTTGTATCATCTGCCCTCTTATGCAGACATGAAAGACTGGAAAAACTGTCAATTTGGTTCCAGAGCTGCCCTTAAACTACTGCGGGTTAGTCATGTTCTCTCTGGTGGTAAGTCCATCTGTCCAGAGAATTGACTAAATACCAATTTTCAAATCTTTTCATCAAAACATCGTGGCCACATTTTATATATTTATATGGGCCAGGAACGGCTGAATTCTTTGAGCATCTCTGCAATTGAGTATGACATGGGTAGAAGCCTGGACTTCACAGACATTATTGCCGAATTTGCTGCTAAAAGAACATGCAAGTGGGTGTTGTAAATCATAAAACAAATAACCTGTTTTTATTATTATACTACTGTTTTTTATTACCCTAAAAACATGTGTTGCAAATAATAAAACAATAAACCCGTTTTTTAGTATTATATTATTGTTTTTTTAATTATTTTAAAAACTAAGAGAAGTGGCCCCGAAAGTCTTGGTGTCTAGGGCCCCAGAGGGTCTTAATCTACTATTGGCTATTTGTATTTTGCCCACTCTGGTATGTTTTTTTCATGGATTGTTTTCAGGAAACAAGGCACGAAGAATGCTAACAAAAGAAAGGTAAATTATAATAGCAAAGATGTCATTTTAAGTTATACAGTACTTATAATACGGTGTGCAAGCATGATTTCCAGACCTAAAGCATATCACAATATTAGAAAATATAGTACATAAGAAACACATGGGCGCCAAAGGGCCACATTTGTTAAAAATATTATGTGCCCTGCCAGTGACTTTTACATACTATATACTGATGTCAATAAACTATCTATTTATCTACGGGTTATAAATTTAAAATAGAAAAAGCCTGTAAACCGGAATTGCAGAAATATTATTTTAGTAATAGGGTTTTAAAAGCACATTTAAGGAAGGAAGAGATTGTAGACATCGAAGGAGGAGATTGTACATGGTGTCCCGAAAGTCTTGTTACACCTATGTATAATCTCGGAATATTAAATGATGTTTGGTTCCAACAGGATGGAGCACCTCCCCACTATTCCTTGAGGGTTCGTGAATATTTAAATGAGGTGTTTCCTGATCGATGGATTGGGAGAGGGTCTGCAACATTAAAATGGCCTCCGAGAAGCCCAGATCTCTCGAGTTGTGACAATGCATTATGGGGATTTATAAAGGAAAAGTTTCTCAAAAACGTTATGATTCCAATGACGGACTAAAGGAAGCCGTAAAGGATGCTTTTAAACTTGTAACACCTAAAATGCTGAGGAGCATAGCACACCGAACCTGGCGTAAAATCATTCTGTGCAGTGAGAACGATGGTTTGCATACAGATCCATTGGATACATGATAAACTTGTGTATAACTATGTATAAACTACAATGTTGTATAATTCTGTATAAAATAAAATGTCTCCCAGTGTTTTCTACTATATACTTTCATTACCATAGTTACAGAACACTGGAGTAACATTTACATAGATGTAACAAGACATTCAGGGCACCCTGTAGACACCACTCGACCAGGAAAGTACTTCGGGGTGGATGTTAGGCAGGAGACAGGGAGTGCTGAAACTCCCGTTTTTGCTGTCACTGTCCTCCTTAGCTGATCTTTTTCCGTGTCTCATCTACCCTGTGAGCAGCCCAGCATGCTCTCAAACACACACTTCTCCTTCTAGTCCTCACTACACATACGTACATCTTACACGCTATACAACCTTTTCAAAATTTTTATTAAAAAAATGGCAGCATTGAGCCTTGGAGATCTTGTTTTTGGTTCTCTCCGTATTCTGTGGAGAGGTCATTTTTGCGGGCGCTTGTCCTTAGCCCCCTCTTTCCTACATAAATTAAAGACATGGCTTGGATTACCAGAATAAGTAGGTAGTTTGCTGTAGTACTTTAAATCAGTTCAAACAGAGGATCAGGTTGGATGAATGTTATTTTCTCATCAATCCTATTCACTTACATACGTGTTTTCAATAAAAAAATTTGGGAACAAATTTTTAACTTTTATTTTTTCGTTTATAAGTACTTTATGGGCTAACATACCTTAAATTAAACTTTATAGCAGGTGGCAATATGTCTGTGAGATTCTTTTCATATGCACGGTGGCGAATATATGATACGTTATTCCTGGAATAATATTCTACATATCAACTGGAAAGAGCTGATTTAACTTTAATTGATGGATCATTCCAAATCAATTCAGCCACCCAAAACACTCATCATCCCGGATTATAATGATATGTGGTATTAGGGTGTGTCAATTTTGTCAACTTTTTTCAAATCAATTTTGGTAGTGAAAATATAGTGTCTTTTCATGTCAAAACTTGAAATTGGCCAACCAAAATGAAATAAAATAACCCTTACCTACATCAATTTAACCTTAAAGTTTCAGAAATTGACTCTTTTACTAAATAATAGGACATAAATTGATTAATATTCATCTGTCACAGAATTATCCCACTGATCGCATATGGAGTGTTTTCAAGGTCATATAGTTGTTGTACAATGTACAAGTCACAACATGAATAGAACTGTCCTTCACTCTCAGTACTCAGTTGCCTCTTAGATGTCATAGACGGTGGTTTGCTGTTATTGCTCTTGTACCTACTTCATAGTTATTCTACTAGACGAATACTACAGTTTAACTGTAAGTATGGATTATTGATTATTACAATTATTTATTATCATATTCTTCTGTCTAATTATGTTGTAATCCCATGAAATATTTTTTTTATTGAATTTTAGAACATCGAATGACTAAACTTTGAAACATCGTAATTGATATAAAATACTTAAATGTTTTTCTTTCTTTTCAGATATTCCTAAGATGCCAAAATTGAAGACAAGAGGTCAGTCGTCATGCCACTTGAGCATGTTAGTCGGTACAGAGAAGGAGCTTCCCGTATCAAAACTATCAAAACTACCAACAGTGCGAGACATGCTGAGACTAGGGTTACTCCTTCGTGAACAAAATACAAAGGATAGAAGGAACTACACAGAGAAAGAGCTCATAAGGGACATGATTCCCCCTCTTCTGCATCAGTGGAAAAAAGCTAGTGTTATTCAAATCACCTGTACTCAATCAATATAGAACTATTGAGCTAAAATTAACAAAGCTGTTGCACAAAGCAGTTGAGACATCACTTGGTAAAGGAAAACTAGCAAAGAAAAATAAATTTCTGCACACACTTGATACTCTTCTTGACATTTTTAACTGCCAGTGTCCCATAGAGTTGTGTTCTGAAGCCAATTGTTCTCCCTCATGCAGAAGAGAACCTCACCCTCACATTGATTGTCGCTGTCCTCGTGAGAAGAAGATCCCTGTTTTGGAGTTGGCTTTCATAAAGGCGCAGAGAACAAAGGCAGGAGGCCAAGGAAGTATGCAGATTGGTTCGGCAGATTATTCAGAAAACAAAAAACAGATTGTTATTGCTAAGAAAAAAGAGAAAATCCGAGAGAGGGAAGAAAGGAAGAAAAAGAAGAGTGAAGAAGCCACCCAAAGAGATGAGAGCTCTATCAAGAGGTTTCTCACTTCTTTGAAAGCTCTTCAGATGAACAGAAAGAAGCAACATCAGATGATAGCTTCAAAATGCCATCTGAACCTTCGCCGAAGAGACTGAAATACAACACTAAAGACATCTCAAACATTGCCCTTGCCAGTATTCGCCACCATACGGGGCTACGAGGGACTGCAGAGATTGCCACTGCCGCTTGGATAGATGCAGGCCTCATCAGCCGAGAGGATACATCCTTAGTGATAGATCATAATAAGATAAGAAGAGCACAAGAAAAAATAATGAAGGAAATATCTGATCAGCATGAAAAAGATTTGAAGGAGGAAGGTCTCTCTTGCCTTTTGTTTGATGGAAGAAGAGATGACACAAAAGTTCTCCTAGAGGTAGAGGGAATGGACAGAAAGTTTCCCGGTCTCATCAAAGAAGAACACTACTCTGTGTGTTCCGAACCTGGTGGCCGCTATTTGTTTCACTTTGTTCCTGAAGCAGAAGTAGAAGGCAAGAAACATGCAGAGGCAATTGCTGATCAAATAATATGTTGGCTTCAAGAAAGAAGACTTGACAGTTCACTGCAGGCCGTTGGTGGAGACTCGACTGCGGTAAACACTGGATGGCAGGGCGGTGTTATGAAGCATTTAGAGAAAAAACTTGGAAGAAGGCTTGTTTGGATTGTATGTGATTTACACACAGGGGAACTACCTCTTCGTCGTCTCATCCAGGAACTTGATGGTCCTACAAAGAGCAACAACAAATGGTCAGGCTCCCTTGGCAACATGCTAGATGAAGCAACGGAATTAGAAATAAATACAAAATTTCCAAAGGTCGAAGTCGGCCCTCCCCTTCCAGTGTTGTCTGAAGAAGTTATCAAAGACCTCAGCACGGATCAATCTTACGCTTATCGTATTGTTCAAGCAATCAGATCAGGAGAGTTGCCTCAAAATCTGGTTCTCTTGGAGATTGGACCCGAAAGTCACAGTCGTTGGTTAACTACAGCGATTCGTTTCTGCGGGATTAGGGTTTCCAAACATGCACTGAAGGGCAAAATGCTACAGAATTTGATGTTGATTGTTGAATTTATTATTGGGTTTTATCTTCCTCACTGGTTCAATGTAAAACTTAATCCAATGTGGATGGAGGGGCTCAACCACATCTTGTTTCAATTACAGCTACTGAAAACCCAAAGGAAAGTAGTGGTGGACATCGTGTTACCTGTGGTGAGAAGGTCCGCTTGGTATGCTAGGCCAGAGGCAGTTTTGCAAGCAATACTCTGCAGCCAATGTACCAAAGAGCGAACTGAGGCTGTGGAAATCATTCTGAAGCTCAGAGGAACATCACTAGATGATGACCAGCTGGGAGACTGCTCTGTTCAGACAAGAAAGGTACCTCGGATAAAAGTCAATGCCACGAAATTGTCAGAATTAGTTAACTTGAGTTCGGAAGTCGTGGAGCCACCACTGACAACATGTATAACAAACAAAGATTTAACGCAACTTAAAGAGGCCCCAATGCAAGTGCCAAAGTGGCCTTCTCACACTCAGAGTGTGGAGAGATGTGTGAAAATGGTCACAGAAGCAGCTAGTCAAGTTTACAGTCACGAGAGGCGAGAAGGCTACATCAAAGCGCAAGTAGCAAGCCGAATGCTGATGTCAAGGAACCGCAGCAAAAAGGACATGACTGCATTGGTTACTTTCAAATAAAGACTCTGAATGATATCTTATTGCCACTTTAAATGTTGATAGGATGTTTGCGCACATTTGTTATTTTGTTACAAATTCACGGAAAAATGGAATTTTTGAATTAAAATTGATGTAGGTAGGAGTTATTTTTTATTGTTTTTGAAGCAAGGACATTATTTTGTATGCCAAATGATTACATTAAATTGCTACCAAATCACATGATTTTTAATTTAGTCATTTCACTCCCAAAATTGACACACCCTAATGTGGTATATTAGTGTACTACAAGGCCGCCGAGAGCTGCCCCGGGCCCCGGGGAAGGATTGGTATATGGGCCCCCCCTGTTTACTCAGTATTTTATTATGAATGTTTTTTGTGTACATAACAAGCAAACTGATTATATGTCCAAGTCACTATTCAAAACATACAATATGAATAAACAACTCAGAAGAAAATTACATTTTATTTTTCGAATCAATTATATTAATTCTATCACCATACAATTTACAAATACAGTACCAGTCCATGCAGGCAAAACAATTGTTTACTGCAAGATTTTCATAATTAGAAGTGTACTTTCTTTGCCTTCTCTCTAGCAAAGTGGTAAATGATTCTGATGAAATTTAAAGTACGGGCTAACTGGCTTTCAATTACAATGATTCCCAGATCTGTCAATCGGTCTTGGGCATTGGTAGACCGCAGATAATATTTTATCTGTTTCAGTTTGACTATGATAATCTCTATAAAATGTATGTTCATTAATTATATTTCTTCTCTGTTATTTAATCAATTGCTTTATTAATATTTTTAGATTTTATCCCCCCCTTTCCGGGCCCCCTAGAGGTCGGGGCCCAGGAGATTTTTCCACGGTAGCCCCATTTCTACTTAACTAATGAAACTAGAGTACTGTTTTTGGTGACATGTGAAAGGTCTTGAGTAGCCGTTTCTATTATCTTCCATATTAAAAATCTCTAAAATAAAAAATAAAAAAGTTATCTATAACCTTGACCTTTGACCTTGAATAAAAAATATACCATCTCAATTTTATTCAAGATTTTGTACAAGCGTACTCTCAGGCATGTGGAACATATGTTGAAAAGTTTATGAGTGGCTGAAAATTCTTCTTCGAGATAATCCATTTATGTGTGCACCTGAAAAGTAAAAAGAAACATTTTTAAGTTTCACTCGTTATTTTTGTAGACGGTGTCACAGTACTTCAGCTATGTAGCTATGTTATACAGCAGTAGGTAGTCATATTTATTATATTTCTATGCAGTTTGAATGCTTGGGCTACAGGCTAGTAAATATATTAAGTATCTAATTGACTAAACGATCTTGAAGAAATCTACTAAAATCTACACTGTAAATTTATATCCTATACATTCATATATGCACAACTTATAAGTGCAACTTACTTTTTTCTGCTGTAATTCTGTCAGGGCTTTGGAGGCCTTTGCAGTTTCTTCCTTGATTAGATGGTATGTTCTTCCATTTGTTGTAGATGGCGCAACCCTTGTCAAAACATCAGAGTAAGTAACTGTAAGCACTTCTGGGTGGTGAGGGAAGAAGAATGATGGGTTGGGGCCAGAGGCGGATTAAGACACCTCGGGGCCCCGGGGCAATGAAGAATATAGGGGCCCTTTTCTATAGCTTTTATTAACAATACATGTAACGTACATAGTACATTTACACGAATTATATATAATGCTGAGGCTAATTGAGAAACAAACTTAAAAGAACCTTAACACAGTGTATTTTGCCGTTTGCCAAAACCAAACAGTATTAAACAAACTTTACTTTAGGGCCTATAAAACGTAAAATAAAACAGGGAATTTGTCAGTTTGTGTACTGTCATATGTAACACTAGGCAACAAATTTCAACTTTTTTTTTGTTACAGACACGTGAACTACTGATTCCTACTAAAGCGCTGATGCTGATTTCAGATCTGATATCAAAATTTCTCTATCACGTCCAGATTTTGTGTAACCGAAAACCGCTATTTTTCATTTTTTTTCTCACCCGCTTCTATTACGAAAGCCGTCTAAGCTACTTTTCCGTGCCACGTTTTATGTTAAGCATACTTAAATAATTAGTGAACAGGGATGTCTTTCCTCCTTTATTCTTGCTTAAGACAGACAGCGGAATTCCGCTGGCGGAGTTACCACCCCTGCGCCCAACCATCCACCCAAAGCGCGTTAGTATTTTGTTGTTATTACTGAAAGGCAAATTCCTGTTCTTAAGTGAAACTTTGGTGTGTCCTCTTCCTTTGTCGCTTGTAGGATGACGAGCTCTCCTTCTGCAGGAACCAACAATAATCTCCCATCATATTTGGGTTGAAATTACCTTGGTATCTGTTTTCCATAACTGAGATCTGTTGGTGGAAGCGCTCACCATGCTCGTCACTTACAGCCCCAAGGTTGGCCGGGAAGAAGTCAAGATGAGTTTACGGTGGTTTTCAGCTTTGTGGTTTCCAAGAAAAGTTTTGACAACTTCAACGAAAGATGTCCAGATTTTGTGTAACCGAAAACCCCTATTTTTCATTTTTTTTCTCACCCGCTTCTATTACGAAAGCCGTCTAAGCTACTTTTCCGTGCCACGTTTTATGTTAAGCATACTTAAATAATTAGTGAACAGGGATGTCTTTCCTCCTTTATTCTTGCTTAAGACAGACAGCGGAATTCCGCTGGCGGAGTTACCACCCCTGCGCCCAACCATCCACCCAAAGCGCGTTAGTATTTTGTTGTTATTACTGAAAGGCAAATTCCTGTTCATAAGTGAAACTTTGGTGTGTCCTCTTCCTTTGTCGCTTGTAGGATGACGAGCTCTCCTTCTGCAGGAACCAACAATAATCTCCCATCATATTTGGGTTGAAATTACCTTGGTATCTGTTTTCCATAACTGAGATCTGTTGGTGGAAGCGCTCACCATGCTCGTCACTTACAGCCCCAAGGTTGGCCGGGAAGAAGTCAAGATGAGTTTACGGTGGTTTTCAGCTTTGTGGTTTCCAAGAAAAGTTTTGACAACTTCAACGAAAGATGTCCAGATTTTGTGTAACCGAAAACCCCTATTTTTCATTTTTTTTCTCACCCGCTTCTATTACGAAAGCCGTCTAAGCTACTTTTCCGTGCCACGTTTTATGTTAAGCATACTTAAATAATTAGTGAACAGGGATGTCTTTCCTCCTTTATTCTTGCTTAAGACAGACAGCGGAATTCCGCTGGCGGAGTTACCACCCCTGCGCCCAACCATCCACCCAAAGCGCGTTAGTATTTTGTTGTTATTACTGAAAGGCAAATTCCTGTTCATAAGTGAAACTTTGGTGTGTCCTCTTCCTTTGTCGCTTGTAGGATGACGAGCTCTCCTTCTGCAGGAACCAACAATAATCTCCCATCATATTTGGGTTGAAATTACCTTGGTATCTGTTTTCCATAACTGAGATCTGTTGGTGGAAGCGCTCACCATGCTCGTCACTTACAGCCCCAAGGTTGGCCGGGAAGAAGTCAAGATGAGTTTACGGTGGTTTTCAGCTTTGTGGTTTCCAAGAAATTTTTTGACAACTTCAACGAAAGATGTCCATGCTCCTAGTTCATTCTCATTTAGGTTAGATGGAAACGATGAGTCGTGGATGAAACTGCGGATCTGTGGTCCAGTGAAAACTCCAGCTTCTAGCTTAGCATCTGTCAATATTCCTTTGAATTTATCCTTTAAATATTGGAAACCACTACCTTGATGATCCATACCCTTCACGAAATTTTTCATAAGGCCAAGTTTAATGTGAAGTGGTGGAAGATGTACTTTCTGAGGATCAATAAGTGCTGGGTGTTTCATATTGTATTTACCAACAACATGTTCAGTTCTAGATGGCCAATCATGTTTTTTGTAGTGGTTCTTGTCATCTCTGCTGTTCCATAGACACAAAAAGCACATATGCTTTGTGTAGCCCAACTGTAACCCAAGAAGTAATGATACAACTTTAAGGTCGCCACAAATATTCCATGTGTGGTCCTTATATTTGATGAGTCTTAGCAGCAGTTTCATCGATTCATAAGTCTCATTAAGGCCAGTGGCATGTGCTACAGGTATTGAAGGTTTTTCATTGCCGTTGTGCAGTAATACAGCTTTAAGGCTAGCTTTACTAGAGTCAATGAACAGTCTCCATTCTTTTGGATCATAGCGACAGCCAATCCCTTGCATCAGACCACTGATATCGTGGCAGAAACAAACGTTTTCTTCCTGTAAGTAAAATGATGAAAACTGCAAATGGCGATGGCGGAAATGGGAAACTTTGGTGTTTGGTTGGAGAAGATTAAATTCTTGAAGTCTTGAACCAAGCAACTCTGCCTTTTCTTTTGGTAATTCCAAATCGCGCACTAAGTCATTTAACTCCGCTTGACTTAACAAATGTGGGGAAATATTTGCATCTGGAACATATATGCTATCTTTCCCTGTTTCTATATCACTAGCAGAATCTTCAGATGAACTGCTGTCTGTTATCGTTGCTGGTGGAACTGGTGGTGGATTTGTTCATCATGTGGTACTGGTTTCATTGCTGATTCGCAGTTTGGGTACGTGATCTTTGATTTGTTTTTCTTTGTGAAACCAGCAATCTTTGTCAAACAAAAATAACAATCATTGAAGTGATTTTTTCGGCTCACGCCAAACCATGGGGACTGAGAACGGCATAGCTTTTCTTTTACCATTCATCCAAGCTATTAACATTGCATTGCACTGTACACAGCAAATATGTGGTGCCCAGTCCCTCTGTTGGTCTCCTAACTTACAGTCAAAATAACACTTGTAGGCAAGTTTAATCTTTGTTGTTATGTTTCTACGTTGTGGCTTAGGTGTATATTGTCCACAGACAAAGCAGAAGTTGTCTGGGTGATTTACACAAGCACGTCTATTTGATGCCATTTTGAATTACCATACAATATCTGAAAAAACGTAGAAAGTAATTATTACGATGTGCAAAATAAAAAGAAATACACACCGTAGTACAAAACAAATGCTATAAAAACACACAAGTCACCACAACCTGTCACTTGGATAAATTGGAGTGTAGTAAATCTAAGCTGTACATACTTTACATTTTGTGCTTCACAGTTTTAACTTTGTGGTGCTAAATTCTTCCCAAGAAGATTTATGTATTGAATTTTAGACATATTTCTAGTGAAAATAAAAGAAAGAGAAGAAACAGAGTCCATATTAGAGCAATTTAGCAGAGAGGAGGGCAATTCATTTTCAGAACTCCAACAAAGAGAGCAAGACAAAATTGCATATTTGTATATAAAGATTTGTTTATAAAAAACGTCTGAACAGGTACAGTAGCTAGAACAACGTGAAAAAAGTGTTAGCAGCTGACGAGGAAGCTTCTAAACAGTGGCTGCATCCTCCAGCGCAGGACACGTCAACGCGAAGAAGCGACGTCAAACCAAAACATCAACGCGCTGGTGGCCAAACTTCCTCAAATCTCCGTGCAGCGGGCTGTCTACGGTTGGCCAGACTGGCAGTCGACGGCCTGTTGCGTGGCACGGTCAGAGTGCCGATCGGCTCCCGGGGCCGGACCTATTCTCAGCGTGCTATTTTTTCAATTACAGGGAACAATTGTGTGCTCCCCGAACTACTCTTACTCTCTGGCGACATTAAGACTAATCCAGGCCCCACTACAACTTACACATGTCACCATACACAAAGACATAGACACAATAGTACCATGAGACACATACAGAAGTATAATATTAACATATTACAGTACAACGTAGATAGCCTCACAAACAAAATCATGCAGCTTAGGGAATTCGTACACAAACAAAACATTCACATAGCACTTATACAAGAAACAAAACTAAAACGCACACACAAAACACCCACCATCCCTGACTTCACGGCGATCCGTCAAGATCGTACTGGGGGTAAGGGGGTGGACTCATCACTTACATACGTAAAAGCATTAGCTACACTGATGCTACCCAAAACATTACAAACACAATCCAAGCAGATAACACGATAGAAATACAGGCAGTTAACATTAAAACACGCGCAAAACACAACACCACACTAATCAACATTTACATCCCACCAGATAGTTCACCTCAGGTGCCAGCCAATTACAATCCACAGTTACACAATCTTGCCTCTCTCACTAATGTCATCTTAGGAGGAGACTTCAACGCCAAAGACACTAGTTGGTACCTGCACAACCAAAACAACACCAGAGGCGCCAACATAGCCACACAACTAAACAGCCTCTTCATTCTTAACAATACAGAAGAACATACACACATACCACATCAAGCAGGATACTCAAACTCCTCCCCAGACATAACGTTCTGTTCCCCCTCACTAGCAACACATACACAATGGAGAACAGAAAAACAACTGTCATCAGACCACCTGCCCATCATCATTACAACACATTCTACACTCTGCCTCAACAGCCTTAGGCACACTTACAGAAATTACAAGAAAGCTGATTGGGAACAGTTCAAAATACAGACTGAGGAACAATCACACATTAAACAGCACACCCATCATAAACATCGATACAACACTCAAGACATTTAATCAGATTATCAATAATGCAAACAAATACATACCCAAGGGCAACATTAGGAAATACAACCCAAATTACACTAGAGAATAGCCCACCTCATAAGGCAACGTAACAACCTCAAATATAACACACAAACACCACACACAGAAGCCATAAAACAGCAGATACAACAGCTCAACACAGAAATAAACAACAAACTCAAAGAAAAACAAACAGAAACATTCAGGGAATTCATAACAACACTAAACCACTCCACAGATACATACAGGCTATACAAGACTATAAACAGCATTACCCACTCTAACAGCGGCATTCACACCTCACACGCGGCTATCTGTCGCAGCCAAAATAATATCCCAACATACACACAACAAGCTAACATTCTAGTTAATCACTACGCAAAGATAAGTCACTTAAACAGAGACAACAACCAGAAACATGCAGACAGACAAACAGCCAGACACAAGAAAACCTACAGACTCGACATGACCATTACACCCTTCAATACAGTCCAGACCACCAAGATCATCAAAAACATTAAGAATTCGAAGGCTACTGGACCAGACAACATATCTAACATACACCTTAAACACTTGGGCCCACAAGGAATATTAGCTCTCACAAATATCAGCACATATTCATACCAACACTGTATTATTCCTGACATATGGAAACAAGGTAAAATTATTACACTACTCAAACCAAACAAAAATCCAACAGAACCAGCTTCCTATAGACCCATTACTTTACTATGCACACCTTCCAAAGTAACAGAAAGACTAATCTTACAAATCACCAACCCACACATACCACTATCGCCTACTCAACATGGATTCAGACCTCACCACTCAACCACGACATTACTCAGTAACCTCACGCAGCACATCATGGATGGCATCAACTCCAGAAGACCAGCTCAACGTACACTATTAGCAACAATAGACATTAGTAAAGCATTTGATGCTATCCCACGCTTCCCTCTCATAAACAAAATACTCAACACAAACATGCACAATAACACCAAAAGGTGGCTGAGCAACTATCTCTCCGGAAGATACTCACATGTCACATTTAATGGCAAGTCATCTAAAAACAAGCTTTTTCCGAACGGGGTCCCTCAAGGCTCTGTTCTCTCACCAACACTCTTCAACTTATACATGCATGACATTCCAACACCCATACATAACAAGCTTACCTTATCATCATATGCAGATGATATCACTCTAACATCCACCCACAACAACATCGACACCGCTACAAATAACCTACAAACATACATAAACAGTATACAAGACTGGCTCACACACAATAGACTCAAAGTAGCGCCCACAAAATCAACCATCACCTTGCTTACAAGCAACACAAAAGAACACCAGGTAATTCCACAGCTTACACTAAACAACATCAACATTCCACACACTCACAGAACCAAAATACTTGGTGTCACATACAACACATCATTATCTTTTGCAAACCACATTCAGGACATTAAAACCAAATGTACGTCAAGACTTAACACGCTTAGGGTACTAACAGGCACAAACTTTGGACACCAGCAGGAAACAACATCACTCATATACAAACAATATATTCGCTCAGTTATGGACTATGCTAGCCCATGCTGGGCACCCATTATCTCAAACACACACATAAACACCTTACAAACAATACAAAACAACGCACTTCGTATCATTACAGGATGCACTCAAACAACACCAATAGAACACCTGCACACAGAAACAAAAATACTAAAAGTTAGGGAACATTTAGACATGAGGGGAACACAATTCATGGCAGCAGCGACAACTAACCCACAACACCCTTGCCACTACATGTACAATCATGCACCAACACCTCGCACCATTAAGGTAACACCAGAGAGATATTATAACGAAATACTCCATTCCATACCACGCCCCACAGACATCACACAGTACAGAAAACACATACACACACACCTAACCCACAAAGCACTGACACGACTCGGTCCGAATGCGGTCCTAGGTGCGAAGCCGCCACCCATTAACAGGTCAGAGATCAGCCTGAGCAGATCGGATCGAGTTAACTTAGCACGATTCCGATGTGGACATCACCCAAACTTACGGACATATAAAGAACAGACTAGACAACTCCATAGACGACACCTGCCACCTGTGCCAAGACACACCACAAACAATTGAACACATTATGACGGACTGTACCGCTCTAGCACAACAACGAACACAACACAACATCACTAGTGCGCTGAACCTCTGGTCCACTCCGGAGAGGGCGATCGGTTACCTGCGTGCCGCCGGCTTGCTCGATCAGGGTGGGCTGATCGGCTAAACAACAACAACAACAACAACCTGTCACTTGCTCATCAGCAGAGAGCTTCAACAACCGTTCTGCTTGACTGTCACGTAGCGACTGACCGTTGGGCCGTTGCCCGTTACTATGCTCTTGACTCAGTGTTGCCAACTCGGGATAAATTTTATTTATCAAAATTGTTCGAATTTGTATATAGTTGGCAAAAAAAATTGCTTTAACCTTGAAAAGCAAGTTTCATATTACTGGCATTAAGCCGATTAAAACCAAAATCTGGACGTGGTAGAAAATTTTACTGAAAGCGATTTGCATTTTACACAAAATCTAGACGTGATAGAAAAAATCTAATTATAGATTTGAAATCAGCATACCGAAATTAGCTAGGAGCACCTATTTGGTCTTCTGTAACAAAATCTTTGTTGCCTAGTGTAATCAAAGAAGTTTGCGAAATTTATCATTGATATCATTAATACTGGTTGGGGCCATGTGGACAAAGAAAGGATAGCTTTACTTCTCTCTTCTCAGATGTCAGTAGTATGTGCGCAAAATGGGAGAGTGTAATGCAATTGCAAATGCTGATCAATGTTGCAAAGGAAAGGTTGCATAAGGTTATACAACAAGGGGGAGGGAAATGTTGTAAGTTGTTATGCAACAAGGGAAGGGGAATGTTGCAAGTTGTTATGCACCAAAGGGGGAGGGGCAATGTTGCAAGAGCAACAAGGGGTTAAGCAACTTGGTGGCGGAGTTATCCCCCAATAGAAAGAGAGAGGAGACGGAGAGAAAGGAAGAGAGGTGCTCGTTTGGCAGGAGCCAAGCGCATATTAATACTTCAGCCGAGCGGCCGTTGTCTTAATATGTTCCTAATCAGCCAGCTGGCTTAATCAGCCAGTTGGCTTATCTGGCTGAGTTGCCAGATTGCGCTATTTATATAATTAAAGCATATATTCTGGCTTAATCCGCCAGTTGACTTAGAAGGCGTAAATGGCTTGTTCAGGTGTACAAGTTGAGTTGCTAGATAGCGCTATTTATTTAATTAATGCATATATTCTGGTTTAGAAATCCGCTTTAGAAGCTAGCCAATTGATATAATTAATTACCCTATACAACCAAAAGAATTAAATAAAACACCATTACATCGTTCTGTTTATTTAGGCGAATTAATGGAAATATATAAAAAATAAATATACAATGGAATATATATGATCAAAAATAATAATAGCATACGGAAGATGAATATATAATAAATATACAATGGAATATATATATGATACAAAAATAATAATAGCATAAGAAACACGAACGGGAAATATATAATAAAAAATATACAAAACGTTGTATTATCAATATATTAGTACAGGAAAAATATATAGTTATATTAAATAATTAAATATATTGAAAATAATAATATACGAAACGTATAATCAAATGCATATTAGTACAGGAAATATATATATATATATATATATATATATATATATATACACAATTAAATAAATAAATATACATCCTTTACGTTCGACGGGTATATTAAATAATTAAAAATACTAATATACGAAACGTATAATCAATTGCATATTATTACAGGAAATATATATATATATATATATATATATATATATATATATATATATACATATATATACACACAATTAAATAATTAAATATACATCCTTTATGTTCTACGGTGAAAAACGCTAAACTCACACGTAATCGTGTCTACATTCACATCGTTATTACTTTGTACTACGTGGTAAAACCGTCCAAGCAACACTTCACCGTATAATTTATACGGATGCCTATACTCGACATAAATGGCTTACATATCGTTCAATACTATTTTTGTGCCCACTTTACATTCGGTTGGTAAGTTATCTTTAAACACGGCTAGAATACAATCAGAAGCACGCACAAAGAGGTCATCGTTAACCACAACATCATTATTGAATACAAATTTATAAACACGCCGTTCCAATCGAGGGTTTTTTCTTACCGTCCCGAGCTTTTCAATCGTGAACTCTTCTTCACTCTGCATAGCGGCAATTGATATAATCTTCCAAGTCGTAACGACAGCTATTCATTATATAGAGGTACAGCACTTTAGGGTGAACAGTGTAGGCAAGCTCTGCCCTGTACCGCTCAAGTGCTTTGTACCAAATTTCAGGCTATTTTGAAGAATCTAAACCTTTTAAATATGCATCCAGCTCTAAACCATTCTCGCCTTGTTCATTCCTACATTCGATAAATCCGTCGAGCAGAGCGGTGTATGCGTATTCAAGAACCGTGTCAAAATAAATCATATCCGTAACACGAGCGTCTAATATAGGCTTCAGCTTGCGGAATCCGACGATTTCAAACATTCTGTCGAGGATGAAACGATTTCGCGTAGGGACAAGAACGTTATTATCAGATGCATTCTTCCACATCAGTCGTATATCAATGCATGGCTGTTGGTTATTTATACACAACGTGCAAACAACGGCATATGAGGGGGCGTCACTAATCTGCTCTCTTCTTGTACCTACACCTGCAGGTATTTTATAACGGTCCTCTCCCCACTTCTCAACTATCACGAAGACTCTATTCATCTCCTCAACACTTAAATAAATAACATTACGTTTACCAGAGTTTGCTTGCCTGCAAATCGTTTCAAGTACATAGTTAATGGTGCCGGTTTCACGCCTGAACACGCGCAATGACTTCGTCACGGAGACATCGTACGAGGCGTTGAGAATGCTTCTCAAAGGAAGTTCCATCGTATTCGCACGTCAGTTCGGTTCAAGCTCTGAGATGACTATGAGCCACAGGTGGACGGATCGGCTCGACGGCGGAGTGAGTCACGCTGATGAAACGTGTACGGGTTTGTTCGAACTCGTGTGTTTCGTGAGGTACACGGGTGGGCGGCTCGCTGGGGGAGCGAGTCACACCATAAACTGCTGAAGGTGCTGTACAGGCTTGTTCGAACACTTGTGCCTTGGACAAAAGAATTTTCCGCTACATGAAACAATACCGGCTTTAATGTTTTATCACTCACCAGACGTTCATTTCCACAAACTAAACATCTTCACAATCCGGTGCACTATTTGAGAGAAACATATGCCCATATTTATCCTTTTTGTTTAACAAGCGATACTCGTCTCTAAAGTCTGTTAAAAACTCACACAGCCCATTAGCCACAACCTACTACAAACGTCATATATATATTAATATAGTGGTAAAAATACTTAAGATTCTCCATGATGACAAGATTTACATTCTCAACCGTAGGGTACGAGTAGTCGGTATGGTGTAACATGACATAATATCGCTTGTCATACCACTCATCAACAAGACTCACTATCCATAACCGTTGCTTATCTTCTGAACGTGTTGCTTCTTCTACTTCGCGGTATATGTGAGCCTTTATAAAGGTTAGGTCTACAACATACTTCAATACATCGTTTGTACTACGAAATCCTACAATGCCCTCGCCAGAATACCCGTAGAGTATTTGAACATCTTGGTCCTTCGCACGGCTCAATGTAGCCTTAAAAGTATCAAAGGAGGGGGAATAGGGAGTTTTTCAGTATCCACCACATCTTGGCACTTTGCCGAATACCACTTCATAAACGTTGAACACGCAATATTAAAGGTAGCCATTACTATTTTTTCTACGCGGGAGAATACACGTCTGAGCTCAAGGGTATGCAGAGGTCAACTGAGCACGCAGGGATAGAGATATGCTCAGGTAGTGGCAGGACTCACGTTGCCGATCTTACAGTGGGCGGAGCTTAGCTTTTTACTGTACACACACACACACACACACACGCACGCACGCAAAGGAGAAAATGAAACCTTAATTGAAACAAATATACGTGATAAATAAACATATCAATACACATATATATATAAATACAATCAAGGATTAAGGTAGCCAAAGGGTACGGTATCATAGGTACCAGGCACCTGGTAACGCTTCCTATAGGTGTTACGGCATACCTTCGTGCCCCTAAGTTCCTTCACACACCCCAGTTTCTGCGCCCGAAAATTGTGCGTCCCCACAGTCAGTTGGGGTAGCTGGTCACCCTCATCTTCCAAGCACACTAGTTCCTTCAACGAGTCAAAGTTAACGACTCGACGGTTCGCATGGTTAAGCGTGATACCCTTAGCCTTCACGATATACTTCATATCATCCCCTACCCTCACCGTACCCCATAGGTTTTTGGCCCTGTTGATACAAACGAGTCTGCGTATGCACCATCACCATACTCATCCTTGATCTCGTCAGTTAGCTCTCGAGGAATTCCCCAATAGCAGGCATGTATTCCCTCCCTCGCTGTGAATATCACGCTATCTGTGTCAGCGTACACACCCTCCGTCCAAGAGAGTGCAATAGCCCCAAAGTTTGATGCGGGCGTAGGCCGTTGTGAAACTGGCTACAGGTATGTTTGTAACCCGTGAGGTATCTGTGGCCAGCTCGGTGATGTACTTTATTATGTAAGTATTACCTACATTCACGATCTCCATAACCTCTTTATCGGGAGCGTTGGCATAATCCCAGACTTCACTATAACTTTGTGCCAAATGGACGTTCCCTTTGCCGGTATTCTGTGCAAACTTTCCCCAAAGACTGTTTAGACACAACTTTGCACTAAAGCGCTTGCCAGGATTCTTAACAATTTGGGATCGGTCAAGCTGTATACCTTCATGGGCACGGTAACGCTGAATATAAGCCGTTTTTTCATCTTCGGTATCAACCCCTCGCGGATATCCTGACGCTCAACCTTATCCTTCAAAAAAGCGTTTATATATGGTGTGAAAAGGTTGGGTAGCTTCTGAAACCTCCACACCTCATGTATCTTCAATATTCTATACCCATGGCGAACGGCTAGAGCCAGCTCAGGGCTTGTATATACACCTCTGATCTTACGCTAGTTGGCTGTATGGTCACATTCACCGTTGTTCTCTTCTGCGCACTTCACGCACAGGGGAAACATGAGCTTGTGATCTATAACTACGGGTAAGATCGTCATCTATAAATCGCGAGAGGGAGCACGTCTGCGAAAGAGAGTCCAAGGTAGCGCTCATTCAAGTTAGCTGAAAACTCCTCGATGGTTGGCATGATGGGACCCACCATTTTTTCAGGTGCACCTACGGGGTACGGATTGTTCTTCATCACGTACGGGTATATACAGCAGAAGTCGTAGTATTGGAGTTTCACGCCCTCCGTAGGCGGAAAGTATAGCTTGAATGGGTTTGTACGCCCTCCAAACAAGCTGTCACCGCATTTGAGGGGGTCCAACACCATTGAACGTTTGATGGTCCTTATTTCTTCACGGTACTGCATCTGTTTCCATCCGTGCATCATACTCATGCTCCCACAGACTTTGTGAGTGAACTGGGAGCCTATAAGTTGATCACGGTTACGGGTCCATGCGAGGCTGTCGGCGGGGATCTTCCATAAAGGTCCCCTGTGACGGCACATTCAGCGCGCGGGCATCCATGCCACCAGCAGCCGTTAAAGGAATACACAGTCTTCTCACCAGTGGCTGGATCCTCACTTAGGCCGTCAACCCAAAAACACGACCATTGACCTTAATGGGTACTTCACCCGTGTTGCGGGCATGTTTTATGTATACCCCGGTCTGCTGCTGTAGGTGTATGAGCCAGTAAATAGCCTTGTGCCCATAACTGGGATTGTTTCTGTGAATAAGGCTAAGGTGTCTTTAGGCATGAAGTTATTCTTGAACACGTAAAACATAATGAGGCGATCGTGGTCGCGACTTGCAGCGGATCGCATTTGAAACGGGTTATGTACATCCTTCTAAAGGCTTGAAAGCATACTCTAAGTACACGTACGTCATTCACGCAATAACGTTCACATTCATCGGCTATATTGTATGGATTAGCTTCATTAAAACTGTTGTAGTAACGGTCAAAATCTTCACGCTCACTATCACTCATTGGTGTAGTTAAAGTAATGTTTGGGTGGAGGTAGTCCTACGTAATTAAAGTCGTTAGTGAGGAATGTGTAAGGGAAATACCTTTTGAAACTTCAGCGGCTACGCCCATGACCTTGGGCAGCTTTGCTAATTTACAAGGTGTGAACAGCAGGGTGTCTTTAAACTGTACATTACCTCTTATCTGCATCTGTATTAGTTTGTTGCCTCTTTTCAAGGGATCACCTGTAAATATCGCAGACGACTCGTGTTCAAGCAGCTCCTTATAAAGGAACTGTGTGTCAAATTTCGCCCCGTTATGGGCAAGAATATACACAGTCATTTTTTTTAACTTGTCCGCTAATTTGACAATATAGGACACAAAGAGCTTCACAGGGCTGTCGTGCATTCGTTTTAAAACGTTTGTCCGTTTTCCACATTTGTGGCACTCATCACACTCGAGCTCCATGCACTCATCACAGATAGTCTGACTTACGAGTAAATGTGGAATAACCTCTTTGGTTTCAGCGTTCGTGTAAGTTTCTATATCGTAGTACACGGTTATACAAGGGCTATTTTTAGGTTTAGCATCTTTCATATAACATACATGCTTCACTCCATCCGCCTTATATTTTTCATGACATGTAGAACAGTGAATTTCATCGCATTTATGTTTGAAATTCCCCCAATTATCCATCATGTGAAACATACCGCACTTACAAATCCTCATTTTCCTGCAAGTGCCATTTGATTTATGGAGCTCAAAGCATTTATTATTGAAAAATGTACGTCTACACACATTACATTCCCTCTTCTCGATTTCAACTACTGACTTTCACATTTGGGGCTTTTACACTGCTCACATACCATGTAGCAATCCTTACAATGTTTCACCATATCATCAGCAAACTCGAGACAACCCTTACACAAATCATGATGCCTTCCATATTTTCGACTTTTATCATAACTGGCGTAGAGATCCCTTATGTTACGGATGGGGAGATACGATGTTCCTGACAATCCTAAAATAAGTAGAGGTCTTGTACGATCTCTCACGCTGCTTTTAAAAACATACACAGTCCTACGACGATCATCCATTCCAAATACGACTATACGTGCATTCATTTCCTGCTCGGCCCTTCTCAGTTCTTCAGGACCCATATTACACTCAAACTCAAGCTTACAATCTGAAGCCAGTTTACGGGCACGCTGCACAACCGTGGGCAACCAAATTTTTCGCGTCCAAGTATTTAGCACAGTGAACATATGAGCTAAAATTATTGCTATAAAACCACAACCACGATCGACGTTTAAATGCTTTCTGTAAATAACCGGAGAATTGAAATTAAGAGTATAAGGTGTGGCACTATGACCCGCAACCCGGAATACTCTGTCAATATCTACCATGAAGTTGTCCATATTGAAGGATGTACCACTTTGAGAGGCTTGCATTATACACCCCAAGATATAGTATATCTACAGCCGCCAAACGTCTGAACGGTATTACCACCCAAAATCGTCCCCCTCATCTGACCCGAACCTGAAGGATAACCTCGTCCGGACTTCACGTTCGTCGCGGTTCTGAAGGGCAAACTCCACAATACGTTCAACTACGCGCGCAGTCCGTTGGTATACAGGGCCCAGGGCCAACCCTGACCACGTACCGATTTCTAGTCAGGGCAGGGTGGGGTAGCGGTGCGCACCAACTCGAATGTTATACCATCCTCCACAGTATGAGAAGCTGTGTGGAGGAAGTACCCGGATCTGAACAATGGGGCATATTTGAGGAAGGTACTATTGTGGGGGTTGTGTCGTAAGACGTTGAGGGTTGGGGATCTAAACAACCGGAGCAATCCTGGCACGCTTTATACCTGACGTGGAGGGTCTTCATCATGCTTCCGCTTTGAACTGTCGCATGCTACAGGTGTCGCTGGTGAGGGCTCGTCGGCGGGGAAGGGTTCTGTAGCTGCACGGTCAACGGGTTCGTCTGTGATATCGATGATGGGGTGCTGTACATCGTCGTCATTCACGGTTCTGTGGAAGAAGAAACAAAATATAAGGAACAGCACTCAAAATTTGTAATATTTTGTAAATGACCCACTTAGGGTGTGACGTGTTAGAGATGGAATCTGTAGAAAAATTCAGGTTCACAAGCCCCTCCACATGTATTATATCTGGCCCTACAGGATGTGGAAAAACTGTATTTATGCTTAAAATCATTAAAGATAAGGGGGAGATGTTCTCAAAATTGTGTGCATAAGTAATATGGTGCTATTCGACGTATCAGTCAGTGTTCAACGAGTACCAAGATGAAATTTTGTTCCACAAGGGGTCTATGACGTTAATTCGTTAAAAGGTAATGAGCATACAGTTATTGTAATTGACGATCTCATGTTGGAAATGGATAAAACGTTTGACATTTACAGTGTTCTCCCACCATCTTAACATAAGCGTATTCTTCATCAACCAGAATCTATTTTTCAAAAATAGATACATGCGCGATGTGTCGCTAAATACACAATATCTAGTCTTATTCGCACAACGTAGAGATGTGTCACAAATTGGGGTATTAGCCAATCAAATGTTCCCGAATCAGCGTAAGGAGTTTTTGGAGGTTTATAAAGAGCCACAAACCAGCGTTATGGATATTTGCTTTGTGACCTTCACCCGCGAAACACGTTTAGGGTGCTTCTAAGAACGAATATATTCCCAAGCGAACCTGAAACGGTGTATATTCCAGAATGACAAATAGGCTGAAGAAATATCGTGAATTAATAAAAATCTATCAACGATTGCCCGGGCACTGCAACAGATGTTTGTTAAAAATATCGACTCTGACTTTTTAAAATGCATCTGTGAAATCTGTCTTAATGTTATAAAATGTAATGTGCCAATGAAACCCTCTCAGAAGGCTCGCTTACGTCGTTACAAGAACATAATACGAGCGCTCGCTCATAAAAGTCAAACTGTGGGTAAGAAAAAGCGAATTATTGTACAAAGAGGAGGATCATTCCTACCCATCTTATTTTCAGTTTTGGGTCCTTTACTGACTAGATTAATATAATGAAGAAGGTGGTTGTGATTCCGCACGAGGTGTATGCTTCATTGCAAAGTTCAAAGATTCCAGACACGGCTCTAGAACCCCGTAAAAGTAGGCTTAAAAGAATGGAAAGCGAGTTGCTAGCCCTATTAAACAGTGAAAAGTCACCTGATGAGAAAAGGATTGTACCAAGAGGCTTTGCAGAAATTTCTTCATGAGTACGAAGATTATAAGAATCCTACAGAGCTCCCGTGGTTATTAGGCACAGCGCGAGTAGTGCTGAGCATGGCGACACAGGACCTGGCCCGACGTTAGAGATGACCAACCAAAGAACAACGGAACACAACACATCGAACATGTGCTAAAAAACAGCCTCCCACATACATTGAGGAATAAAGGCTTAAGTCTTTATAATCTATTGAGTGAGGACCCCATCATACAGTGGGCCGATACAGGCGAGGTCATTGTTGAAGGAACAAGGGTACAAGGATCCAATATCGTTGTTCATGATCTGGTGAGAAAGTGGGACAGACCCTCACCAACAGGATGAAAGCATATTAAAGCAAGACTACAACATATAAATGTCCCCAAAACATTGATAGGTAATCTGAATAGGTTAAAAGGTCTGGATCAAGTCTCGCATGTGTCACAACTGAGTACGCCATCGCCCCCAACAGCAGCGTCTCTGAAGAGGAGAAAGGAGAGAACAAACGGCCAACCTTATCCACGTGTCTTTAAAATACGCAAATGGCTAACATATTAAGTAAACGCTATTATGACATTTCTAACCCCGCCTCCTATGATAGCGTTAATAGACTGTACAGAGGTGTTTACGGTTTAAGGAAAAAAGATGTTGAGCGGTTTTTGCGGGAACAGGATGCTTATACACTTCATAAACCGGTGAGAAAAAGGTTTAAAACGGCCAAGACAACCGCGGATTCGATTGACTCTATTTGGCAAGCGGATTTAACAGACATGCAAAGATATTCAGTGTATAATGACGGATACCGCTACATCCTATTCATAATAGATGTATTCTCTAGATATCTGTGGCTAATTCCCTGAAAAATAAATCGCCTGAAACAGTTGCTAAAGCGACCAAAACGTTGATGTTAAAAGAAGAAAGGGTTCCTGGCTATTTTTGTACGGATATGGGGAAAGAATTTATAGGTCGCGCTTTTCAGAACATGCTGACAGAGTTTAATATCAGTTACTACACTAGCAGTTCTATACATAAGGCCTCTTTAGCTGAAAGAGTTCAACGTACCATAAAGGAGCGCATGCATCGCTATTTTACACATAAAAACACATACAGATATATAAACGTTCTCGGGTCATTGGCTTCATCATACAACCGTTCACACCACCGTACGATTGGCACAACGCCTAACGAAGTTTTAGAAAGAGGTGCGCTGCCAGAGGTGAGAAGAGATGGAGCACCGCCACCACACTCTACACATTTCAAAATCAATGATTATGTAAGGCTATCACGTTCGGGAAATAAATTCGCGAAGGGATTTGAGCAAGGATGGACACGTGAGATTTTTAAAGTTCGTGCTATGAGACCTAAAGGTGAGATAATGATGTATTACGTTGAAGATTTGAATGGGGAAGAGATCGCTGGAGACTTTTACAGCGAGGAATTGCAGAAAGTGACATTTGATTCAGGAAAAAGTGTTTAAAATTGAAAAGAATTTAGGCAGCAAAGGTTCAGGAAAGAGAAAAATGTACCTGGTAAAATGGGTGGGTTACCCAGAAAGCTTCAACACCTGTATAAAAGCTGCTGCAATAATGAAGCTTAATTTGTATGCAACATGGCGCCTAGCAACTTCTATGTCACACTCCCGCTCTCTTCTTCTCTGTCTGTACATCCTAACAACAACCTCGCCAACGTTGTGATAGAACTCCACGGACACATTGAATTGAGGCGTGATTCGTATGAGGTAGGCTTATGTGAACTCCAGTTAGTCTCAAAATTTTTAACTCTTGAAAATGAGCAAATCATATTTCTGATCCTTAGAAGAATCGATGAGTGCGAAAAATTAGGCATAACCTTAGACAATACTATGCGTTCATGTTCGGTGAGGAACGGTACTAGCACAAATGTATCGCTAGGAATCGGGCATTATGATACAGCCATGGACATTGTGACGGGGTTAAACAAGAGTCTTGAAAAGTCGTACCTGACAACGATTTACTTTTTGAAGTCGTAAACATAGACACGCCTGCATGCACATTGAAGTTAAAGTCAACGCTTAGTAGAAATATTAAAGATAAAGAGCTGTTCACAATTGTGGCTGAGGGCCGATATAGCGCAGCTCTCCAAGAGATACCTTTCACGAGGCACAGCATGACTTGTCCAGCTTAATGTATCAATTGAAGATGGAGAAATTGGGTGAAAGCTCTCCGCCCCAGACATGTGCTATATTTACAGCAATATCGTAGAGCACCAATTTGTTGGGACACCAGGCGCGCCTGCTGCGCATTGCACACATCCCCAACCATAGAGGGAAAAGTTTGAGCATTACATATGACAAGCCCCATTATGTGAATGTTGCGACTAATCTATTAACCAACATCTCGATATGTATAAGAACGATTGAGGGAAAAAATTTCCCATTCGGTGATGTGAGCCTAATAGTGAAACTACACTTTCGTCGTTTATAATGACTCGCTAGGCTGCTTTAAACCCTAGATCCATGTCCCAAAGCTGGATCCTGTCTGCTTTGCAGATAGCTGGTGAGGGAAGCTATATTTATGGGACCTCTTTGCGAGAGACCCGTTGCTCACGTCGGGCTTGCATCATGAAAAAGAAAAACTATGGTATTTGTCATTTACCATTACTTATTCGGACTATAGTGGATTTAATTATCCCAGAAGAGTTCCTTGTTCCATGACCGGTCTGTGTGTATCATAAAAAACTCAGGGAACTATTCTGAGTTCATTCCCATCATGAAACGGACATGTTATGTGCCTTGAAAAGTGGACGCTCAATTCTGCCAGTTGAGGTTTAAGTTTTAGTTTTGGCTAAAAATATAATAGTTACCCCTTTTTCTTTGATTTATTCAATCCAACGTGAATGCAACGCGTCTTTTACTTATATTGAGGTTATAAATGTAGTGGGGCTAGGCTGCTTTAAACCCTAGATCCATGTCCCAAAGCTGGATCCTGTTTGCTTTGCAGATAGCTGGTGAGGGAAGCTATATTTATGGGACCTCTTTGCGAGAGACCCGTTGCCCACGTCGCGCTTGCATCATGAAAAAGAAAAACTATGGTATTTGTCATTTACCATTACTTATTCGGACTATAGTGGATTTAATTATCCCAGAAGAGTTCCTTGTTCCATGCACGGTCTGTGTGTATCATAAAAAACTGAGGGAACCATTCTGAGTTCATTCCCATATATATATATATATATGTGTATGTGTGTGTGTTAAATAAATAGCGCAATCTGGCAACACAGTCAGATAAGCCAACTGGCTGATTAAGCCAGCTGGCTGATTTGGAACATATTAAGACAATGGCCGCTCGGATGAAGTCTTAATATGCGCTTGGCTCCTGCCACGCGAACACTTCTCCTCCTCTCTCTTTCTCTTGGGGGATAACTCCGCCTCCAAGTTGCATACCCATTGTTGCTCTTGCAACATTCCCCTCCCCCTTTGTTACATAACAACTTGCAACTTTCCCCTCCCCTTGTTGTGTAACAACTTGCAACATTCCCACTCCCCTTGTTGCGTAACAACTTGCAACATTCCCCTCCCCTTGTTGCATAACAACTTGCAACAATCCCCTCCACCTTGTTGCATAACACTTGCAGCAATTGCATTGCTCTCTCCCATTTTGCGCCCATGCTATCCACCAAAAGTCATCTTATGCAACAGTGACAAAACCATGTATTCTTTCCTAAGACAGAAATTCTTCCTTTTCTTTCTCAATATGAACATCTTGATGAGGAAAAATGCTTAACGTCATGAGAAGTTAATGAAACTGGCATTAAATGGTATATTTTCTGAGTACCAGCAATTGTTCTTACTTTTGAATGTCTTGCTTGAAGGAGCAAATCTTCATTTTCATAATCTTCATTGGTTGAAAGATGACACCTGGTATTACTAATATTATCTTTCGTAAATGTATACAACTGCTGTGCAGTAAGGATTTGTTGATCATAAGGCCGTTGCAGACTAGCTTTAGTAGCTAGTCTCTTAACAGTACCCTCTACAGTGCTGTAATGGTACCTTTTTTCTTGCTCATACGCTGCTCCCACCACTGGTCAGCGAGGGAACGGGGAGGGGGTCACCAAAATGGCCATTTTGGTGACCTGACGCTGACGTAGAAAATATTTACTAGGAAATATCAATCTGCTGCATGCGCCTGTTAACGGGCTTGCGCATGTCTCGCTATAGCCAAGACTACAGCACTACATTGGATGACGTCACAAACCAACGAACAGGCCTTGTGTCTAAGACTCTAGGTGGTCTTGGCTGTGGTGGGTTGAGCCAACTGAGTGGGGGTGAAGAAACTGCGGAATCGGTACAACATACCTAACCTCTTAGAAACTGTTTTAGAAAAAGAGTATACGTGATCTTTTCAGGAAAGATCACGAGAAAAGGAAACGTAAAGAATGTTAAGAGAAGAGGAAGGATTGAGTTGTGTATTGTTGAAGATAAGATTGAAGTGAAAGATTGTGACGAGTAAAGAGATAGAGAAACTGAGATTTTGGGGCAGTGAAAGCCATAAGGTTTTCTCTGCCCCAATCAGAGATAGCAGAAAGGTCGGGTGTACCATAGCCGTCCTACGCGAAGCATGGAGTGACTGTCGGGTTTTGTACATATATCGAGCCACTGTGACTCCCATTGCTGAAGAATTACGTGTAGATGCGTAAATATGTACTTGGGAATGGTACTACGTACTCTATGAGGTAATGTGTAATATATGTGTATACAAATAGATAAATAAATAAATACAGAAAAATAAAGCACTGATTATGACAACACAATTGTATCAAAACACTGCAAAAAAGAGGAAAAAATTAGTTACTGAATTAATGTCGTTCACGTTAGAATTTATAAAATACTAGTACAGTTCCCGCCGCTTCGCTGACGGTTAGACAGGCTAAACTACAAAAAAAGAACCCAGCCGTGAAAATTCTGAGCTTCACATTGTGTCAACATTTCTGAATCTGGTATCTCCCAAAACCTCCTCACCCCCATTCATACAACTTGGGGGCTAACCCCCTCCCCCATTATCCCCACCCCTCCCCATTACACCACCCATCCCCCATTACCCCCACCCCCACCCTTCCCCATTGCTAAACTACAGAAAAGAACACAGTCATGAAAATCTTGAGCTTCACATCGCCGCCCGTAATACAATTTCTGAATTTTTTTTACAATTTCTGAATTTTTTCTCACAATTTTTTCTCACAATTTCTGAAAGTGTGACGGACGGACAGACAGACAGACGGACAGCTCTCTTATTATATTATAATAATATAGAATATATAGATTTATTTTCTGTATTAGTTTGTCACGCGTTTAAAGGTGTACACAATTTACACAAATATAACAGAAAAAAATAAAAGACTTTCTTCTTTATTAATAACATCCCATTCGAAAGTTTTACGATCTTCCTAAAATAATTATATCTACAGAGCGTAAATACATAGGGTAATTTTATAAGATTAATAACTTAAAAGTCCGTGGCTCGCATGAACTGTAATTTGTACGAAAAACATTAAAAACATTAATTCCACTTTAATTGCTGGACTGAGCGGAATTTTTTTTTTTTTTTTTTAAAGACTCCAAGGAATTGTTGGGAAAATAATTTTTGATTGGAAGAGAAGTTCTTATAAAGAGAAACTTTGTGATATACAATATATATACAAATATATACAAGGTTTCTGAGGTATATTCAAAATGTAAAACGACATAAATATAAAAGTTCTATTATAAGTTATTGAGGATATTTTAATTTTCTCTGAACGTTTCTAAAAGACAAAATCCAAAACAAATTAAATTTTATTAAAATTGTCTGTCAATTATATTTATAAAAAATTGGGGGAAAAAAAATATATATATATACGGTAATATATATATATTTAGTGGTGGACCGGATGTCAGTTTTTCAACATCTGCGGATGCGGATGCGGATTCGGATTTTTTATTTCAATATCCGCGGATGCGGACATTTAGTTAATCTATCAATATAATATAGAATTATGAATATATGACATAGTTTTTCAAATTTCGTGATATTACTATTATGGCAGGCAATGCATAAGAATTCAAATTAATATTAATGTTTTCATCTATACTATAATAAGAGAGCTGTCCGTCTGTCCGTCTGTCTGTCCGTCTGTCCGTCACACTTTCAGAAATTACGGGCGGCAATGTGAAGCTCAAGATTTTCATGACTGTGTTCTTTTCTATAGTTTTATTGATCAAATAATTGAACCGACAGTAATTGGGAGTTCAATTATTTGGTCAGGGGAGTTTTGGGGGATATCTAATCAGATTCAGAAATCTTGACACAATGTGAAGCTCAAAAATTTCACGGCTGCGTTCTTTTCTGTAGTTTAGCCTGTCTGTTTGTCTGTTTGTGAAATTTATCCTGGGAAGTAATGGTAAAAGGGTTGGGTAATGGTGAGGGGTGGGGGTAATGGGGGACGGGGTTAGCTCCTAAGTTGAATAAAGGGGGGTTTAGGTACCCGGAGGGTAGCTAACCTTAACCCGGGCAAAGCCGGGTCAGGTAACCTTGCTATGATAAAAATAATAACTTTCTCAGAGTTTCAGCCACAAAAAATTCAATGAAACAAGTTTCATTCAATTTTCTGTGTTACCACGTATTTATATTTAAGGTTTATATATTTGTTTGTTCATTAATAATTAATACTTTACATGAAATGTGCATGACTGGGCCTTATAAGCTACTTTATAAGCTAATTTAATTGTAAATTGCATAATTTATTAGAGGTAATATCCGCATAACATCCGCAGTCAGAAGTGCGGGTGCGGATGTTAAAATGATGCGGATGCGGATATCCTGTCCACCACTAAATTTTATATATATATATATATATATATATATGGGATGATGGTGATGATGATGTCTGTCTGTTCGTTTATACACATCTAAATTGTTTGGGTAATCTGCACCAAATTTAGTACACACATTAAGGGAGAACCAACGAAAGTTTTAGTAACACACTCGCTCCTTCTAGTCTTCAATTAGTTTTTTCAAGGGGTTTTTGTTTTTGCCGTGCAAGGCGCAGCGGGCATCATATATACTTACTTTCTGAGAGTTTGAACGACGGTTCAGGATCGACCTGCAGTTGACCCATATATATATATATATATATATACATATATACTGTGTGTATGTGTATATATATATATATATATATATATATATATATATATATATATATATACTGTGTGTGTGTGTGTGTATATATATATATATGTATATATACAGTATATATAAAAGATATAAAGGTCCCATTTTAAGAGTTGTGGATGAATGGACGTGAACGTGATTCATAAAGATATTTCAAGCTTGCAAGATAAAAGGTCGTTCACCTTCTCTTTTGGACGCGCCTCATGGCGAAAGATAAGAGTTTGCGCTTCAAAGCCGCTTTCATGTTATTTGACAATGAAGGAAAAAATTAAAGAAAATCAGGAAAGGCAATTTATAGAGAAACTAAAAACGAGAAATCCTTGAATCCGTGTGTCGCTTTACATAAACAGTATAGTGCGTTTATTGCACTGAAACCATTTAAATAAAATCAAATGTTCATGTTTGTCAACAAAATTCGAAACATTTTTATTTCCATGCATTTTTCGAGTAAAGAAAGAGTGACTTCAACAAATAATTTATTTCAATTAAAGGTTTGATCTCTTTTCATTTTTCCTGTTTCTGAACCCGCCAATTTGATCATTCAAGGGCTTTTCAAGGCAGAATCTAAATCTTAAAGTATAACACCATTTTAGTTACATTCTGCTCCTTCATAAATACGAGTACTTTCAGCTCGAACTCGTAATCCCTAAAGTGGAAAGTAAACTACTCTACCAATACGCCAGATGAAGTCCTAAAAAAAAATTAACAAAAGAAAAAAGCATACGATGTCACTCGATATCTTATTTTTGCTTTGTTTCCTTTACTTCTCTACAATACTAAGAAAATTTGGAATTTCCTATATATATGAAATGAAATGAAATGAAAAGGTTTATTGGCAGACTATAGTCCATATGACAAATATTATTAATACAATGACAGTTCACATACTAAGGATAGAAATATATACAACTGATTAGAAATAATACTGCACTGTCGAAGTTAAGTGGAGCTACAGACAGACGTTTTCTTACTAAGAATTCCATAGCTTAGGCCTTAGAGGGTAAACGGCAGGACTCATGGATAGCTTGGATAATCGGGTTGGTTGGTTTTTTAATTCTTTGCATTAGACTGTATTGAACATGTCTTGTTACCTCCGGGAAGATCGGGACCTTGCGGGTAGCAAACATTTGCGAAGCTGAGCATCTCTGGGAGTAATTTATATAAGAGTCTAAAAGACCTGTTGTACAGCAAATTTAGGGTTCTGCCAGAACCTTTTTTTGGAGCAAGTGTAATTTACGCCCCCCTACATTATCGTAGTGTAGTTTACGTTCTCCTACATTATCCTAGTGTAGTTTGCGTTCCCCAACTTTGTCCGCGTATACCAAATCGAATAAAACAAAACTAACGAATATATATATATAGGCTATATATATATATATATATATATTGACGATTGCTTAGGTTAAGTCGTAATATTTTCGTTAGTTTTAACGTTTTATTTGATGGATTAATTTAAAAAATGTCTCCTAAAGATTCTAGTGTAGTTTACGTTCCCCAACTTTGACCTAGTGTAGTTTGTGTCCCCTTTTGCGTCAGGGGAACGTAAACTACACTTTGCTCCCCTTTTTTATAATTCACTCAGAGTTGCTGTCCGTATATATTACTGCAGAAAGTACGAAAGAGAGTGTCTTTAGCTTCACTTGTACAGAACGAAGTTCCTTATAGTTATATTCGCTTTAGCACAAAGGCTTCGAGATTGTTTTCTTATATCTGAGTCATCACTCAAAGAGCTGGTGATAATTTGACCCAGATACTTAAACTCTTGTACTTCCTCAATTACTTCACCATTCATTTTAAACCTAATATCAGCTGGCTGATTACAGCTTTAGGATGAAATTGCATAACCTTAGTTTTTGTAACATTAAAAAGAATATCATGTTTCGTGTATATATATATATATATATATATATATATATATATATATAGGTACTTACGTATTATCGGGACTACCAAACTGTTTATTATGTATTTTTGCTCTCGTCATTTTCGTTTAAACTAACGAAAACATCACAACTTAACCTAACCAATCATCAAGGGCGTACAGTTGACCTAACCGGGCATTCATTTGACCTAACCGGGCATTTCCGTTTTATTTTGTTTTTCGTAGCTAACCTAACCTAACCTAGAATCTTTCCTTTTTTCAGATCATTAGAAATTTTCAACCATGAAATGCCCAGTTAGGTCAACTGAACGCCCAGTTAGGTCAACTGAATGCCCTTGATGATTGGTTAGGTTAAGTTGTGATATTTTCGTTAGTTAAACCAGGGTTGTGGAGTCGGAGTCGGAGTCGTGGAGTCGGAGTCGTGGAGTCGCACGTTTCAGGGCGGAGTCGGAGTCGGAGTCGGAGTCGAATTTTTACAATATGTGGATCGGAGTCGGAGTCGGAAAATTTTGGACCGACTCCACAACCCTGGTTATAGCCACTAGGTTAAGAAGGGTTATTCAATTTTAAGTAGCACTACTACTGGTTAGACCTTAATTATGTTTAAGAGAATCTTTTTCATTTATATATATATATATATATTATTGGAAAAAATAAAAATCCCTTAATATGATAATATCTACAAGTCAATATCCTTCTTAATATTTGAATGTTCCCTTATCCTAGAAAGTAACCTGACGATTCATGGTGGTGATGAAATGTCTTATTATTATAATAATTATAGAGTGAAACATAGAGGAGTCGGAGTCGTATATTTAAAATGTGAGGAGTCGGAGTCGGATTTTTAGATTTTTACAATGTGTGGAGTCGGAGTCGGAGTCGGAGTCGAATTTTTACAATGTGTGGAGTCGGAGTCGGAGTCGGAGTCGGAAAATTTTGGACCGACTCCACAACCCTGGTTTAAACAAAAATGACGAGAGCAAAAATACATAAAAACAGTTTTGGTAGTCCCGATAATACGTAAGTACCTATATAATATATATATATATAAAATTTGGTTAGCTTCCGCCCGAATTGTTCATTCTGACGAAGGTCAAGCTTTTCACTCCACCTTAGACCTACATTTTAACGTGGAATCCGAACCACGCCCCACCAGCAGCCCAGCGTCTTAACCACTAAGCCACCAGGGTAACCATTTATCTACGAACCACTTTCTCTATTGTGTGGAAGGATGAACAGCTGGGTTTTGCTGCGCGCTGGCTGCCGTCACCGGGTCTCGAACTCGGGACCGATGGATTCGTAGTCAGTGACGCCAACCACTACACCACCGAGGCGCATATATATATATATATATATATATACACACACCTTGGTAACCTTGGTTTTCCTTACCCCCGAACTGTTCATTCAGACGAAGTCAAACTTATTGCTTCACCTTAGACCTAACGGGTGGTCAGAAATTACAAACTCTTCGCTCCGACTCGATATCACGACTTCCAAATTAGTAGCCCAGTGTCTTAACCACTCGGTCACTAGGATACCCATTTATCTGCCAATTAATTTTTTTTGGAAGGATGAACAGCTAGGTAAGCAGCACGCATTGTCATCCCTTACACCAGTGGTGCACAAACTTTTTTGATGTGAGGGCCAAACCAATCATCTGTTTTATATGTAGGGGCCAGATATATAGATATTCTATTTTTTAAAATATGCATTTTTATAACCAGGGGTAATATTTCAGATTTTCTTTGGGTAGCTACCCTTTTCATGTGAAAAATGTGAATTGAAAAGACCCGTGGGGGCCACATTTGGCCCGCGGGCCAGGGTTTGTGCATCACTGCCTTACACACACACACACACATATAATTATATATATATTAAAACTAATAACATATTTCATTCGAGCAAACCTGAGTATAATTGTTTGTGGTTTGCGACTTCCCCTTGTTTTGTGATTTACAAACCTCATTTGTGAGAAGCATAAATTTATGCATATAATATAGTCAGGTCATGCAAATGATCTAGTTATTTATGCATTTATTTGAATCTGATGTTCCTGAAATGTTAGAGTAAAGTAAACCACTAACTCGCGCTTAGTTTGAAAAAAATGCAATAGCACTTCCTTTGGTGTCGAGACTAAAATTAAATATAGTCCATTGCGAATGAACTGCGGTGGCCACATGTTCTTTCTTCTTCTTCTACATTTTGACCTACTTAGGTCGTAAGTTCCGTTACTTTATGACGTACATGGACGAACGTTCGCTTTTTCAAGAATCCCTTTGACATAGTATTTAGGAATCATAAAAAAAATAAAGTTTCACTTTTCCTGGGTATGAAGTTCCGTGTCAGGTTTTATCCAAAATTTGTTCTTATTCAAAAATTGTTGTTCCAATCAATTCATTAACTTTGTCTAAATTCTAATTTAATTTACAGTTGCGGAGTATACCCACTTTACCAATTAAATTATTTTCTTTATAATATATATATATATATATATATATAAAATGTTGCTTATACAACTATTTACAGCTCAATGTAAGACTGACAAAATTTAATTTATAAAACACACATTTACTTTTGATTATGTTCACAGAATGAAATTTTTTAAATACTTCTCGAAAGGTCAGACACTAATAAAAGTAAAGTGTAAAAAATCGTTGGTTTATGGTTATACAGAATGGTATTTCTGTAGGAAAAAAGTGTTACCACATTTTTTATATAGTATGGATCCTAGTACATGTCATGCAGCTGAAAAGTGCATAAACGGAAAAAAAAAAAAAAACAGTTATTTATTAGTTTAAACACTCTTCTTCCAAGGAATAAAGCCAGAAACATCGAGGCTTCCATTTAAAAAGGTTTATTAGTGTCACTGAAACCAATATATATGGGGTGTTTCACAACCGGTCTGCCATACTTTGGGGTGGGTGGGGTGATATCGAGTAAAAAAGTTAATACAACAGAAGAGCGGCAGTCGAGTCATATCAAAGACGTTTTCCGAACCGCCGAATACCGAACAGGCAAGTGTTTAGTGACACACGCACCAGAGATTAAGGAAAACAGGGAATTGTTCCACGTAACCAAGAACATGTAGCACGACGGCCCGTTGCTGTGGAGGAACGCATACTGGACCTACTACAACGTAGCCCAACTACCAGTGTTCAAAAGATTTCGAGACAAATTGGTGAATCCGCATCGCGTGTATGGCGAACCAATCGGATGATTACGATAAACGTATTCAATTTTGTTAGTGGATGGCTATGAACTTATGCATCGCCAAATTCTTAATCGCATACTGTTTAGTGATGAAGCACAATTCATTCGGGATGGAATTAACAATAGACGAAATTTCCACTTGTGGTCCGCCGATAATCCCCACGGTATCGTTAAAGGAAACTTTGAAACATCGATTCTCGGTGAATGTTTAGTGCGGTGTAATTGGAAATCAGCTGATTGGACCGTTCGTTTTCGAACAACGATTAACTGCTGATATTTATCTGAACTTCCTGACGAACGAATTGCCGCTTTTGATGGAGGACATGCCCTTGGAGGCAAGGCGCAGGATGTTCTTTCAGCACGATGGGGCGCCACCACATTTTGGTCGTCATGTTACGGATTACTTGAATCAGCGGTACGGGAATCGTTGGATTGGTCGTGCTGGTCCAATATCTTGGCCCCCAAGATCTCCTGACCTAACACCGTTCGATTTCTTTTTATGGGGCCTTATGAAAGAGATGGTCTACAAGACCAAAGTACAAACGAGAGAGGAACTTTTGCGTTGGATTATGGATGCCGCTGCTTACATACGAGAACACCCCGAAATGATTCAATGGGCAGTGGACTCTTGTTTGGAACGAGTAAGGCTGTGCATTGAAAACCGAGGCGGACATTTTGAACATTTAAAGGTGTATCTCATAAAATGTAGCAATAAATACATCAGATTAATACTCTCGTTTATTTTTTCCGTGCACCTTAAAACGTCCGTAGCTCCGCAACAGTTGGAAATAGCACCGTTGTTGTATTAACTTTTTTACTCGATATCACCCCCAAATCACCCCCCAAAGTATGGCAGACTGGTTGTGAAACACCCTGTATATATACCATAAAATGATAATGGTAATGGTAATGATAATGCAAAGGAATGCAAAGAACACCAAACAGCAACAGACCGGCTGGGCCCTACGAGCCTGTCTGTTTAATTATGTTTAATCTTAGTTATTGCTTCCGCCCGAATTGTTCATTCTGACGAAGGTGTTTGTGTATATATATATATATATATATATATACAGAGAGAGAGAGAGAGAGAGAGAGAGAGAGAGTATGTTATTAATTTAATCTCTACGTTTTTTATTTGGGTTCAGTATTTTAATATTTTAATATAATTATAGCTTTTAGTTTACATTTTCTTTAATCAAATTTATCGTTTCATTAATATTGAGGCGAAGTCTGAAATTTGTTCACTATCTTCTGGCATTTTATTACGGTTACATTTATGTATTGTATTTAGTTCATATTCTTTGAGTCTTTTTACTCTAGAATGAAAAAAATTGAAAACAGTCGTTCCACAAATGTTAATCACCATTTGAGCTCACGGGCTGCGTCGTGGTCAATACCGTAACACAGCTTGGCGCTTTCTGTCGACCAGCGAATTAAGCGAAGTTGGATGGGGACTGTCCTCCGCGTCCAGATTACGTATGACGTAAAAACGTAATAACGTATAGCGACCTGTGGTTCGAATCCCAATTAAATTGTAGGTCCCCCCCCATCATATGATTTTAGATGTTGCAAAGAATTTTTTAAATTTACGAACGCCTAGCTCAGGACGGTCTGGATGAGCGTGTGTGGAGATGGAGATCGCGAGTGGGCAACTCGCATCTCCACCAGGCCTGGAGTGGAGATGGATCCACCAGCTTGATTTTCGTGTGAAGAGAGACAGACGCGCGGAACTACTACTACTACTACTACTACTACTACTACCACCAGGTTACCAGGTAAAACAACTTCATCAAACAACAACAATCATCTGAGCTCATTTTCTTTCGAATCCAAATGTGAATCTAATATTAAACTAACTCTTAAATTTTATGTACACCTAATTGACACTTTTTTATCCAATCGAAAACATACTCTGACTCCATACACAGATTCTTCAGTTCAGTCTTAAATTCAAATTCAAATCCTAATTTAGTTTGCCCAGCGATATATATATATATATATATATATAATATTATATGGGAATGAACTCAGAATGGTTCCCTGAGGTTTTTTATGATACACACAGACCGTGCATGGAACAAGGAACTCTTCTAGGATAATTAATTATGTAGCTGGATGTAGCTAGGATATTTAAATGTAGCTGGGCTAGGCTGCTTTAAACCCTAGATCCTGTCCCAAAGCTGGATCCTATCTGCTTTGCAGATAGCTGGTGAGGGAAGCTATATTTTTGGGACTTCTTTGCGAGTGACCCGTTGCCCACGTCGGGCTAGCATCAGGAAAAAGAAAAACTATGGTATTTGTCATTTACCATTACTTATTCGGACTATAGTGGATTTAATTATCCTAGAAGAGTTCCTTGTTCCATGCACGGTCTGTGTGTATTATATATATATATATATAATATACAGTGGCGGCTCCTCTATAAGGGCCATAGGGGCCGGGCCCCACCAGTAATCTCTGCACAAAAGCAAAAAAATGAAATAAATTATTAAGTTTTCGAATTAGATATGTAACATATTTTTTTTCTAAGTTATAGACGCTTTCTTCAACTGAGCATGAAATCTTATATCTAAAGGGCTCATTTAAATTGGCCCTATATACACTATTTTATAACACAGTATTACGAGAATTGACGCACTGAAAATTTTCGTTTAAATTATCGCAGTCATATTTGATTTAGAGATTGTTTACGGTGGTTTTTTTTGTCAATGAATAAATATTAATCTATTTAATGAACAGATGGGGGTCATTAATTCCCACAATGTAAAGATCTGTTTTTATTCATTTACAGTTCATTTTATATTTACCTTTTTCAATGTGTAATTTTAATTAGTTACACTCCAATTACATTTTCTTTGAATAGTCAAAGATTATGTCATTGAAAACGGAACAGCTGATTAGCTTTTCTTTTTATTTGAATTCAGTCTGTTTAGGAAACCGGAAGTGAATGGTATGGTAGTGCAATCGTGGAGTATTTTTAGACATGATTAGCTATACAGCTACCTTAGATAGTAGTACGCTGAGTGACCATCTTGAAAACAACAAAGTTGCAAAAACACATCTAAAACAATTCAAAATGATCTTTTGGAATGCATGTATGAAGTTTACATTGATGAAATAAAAAGGAAATAGATGAAATAAGTTTTGTTTCTGTCCAAGCCGATGAAACAACAGACGTGGCTTGTAATTCACAATTTGTAATTATACTACGATATCTAAAAAACTTCGAACCTGTTGAAAGATTCATAATATTTGCTAAAGTTGGAGATAGGACTGCAAATGGACTTACAAATGTGCTTACTGAAGAACTACAAAAATTTAATCTCAAACATAAACTCGTTGCACAGGCATATGATGGGGCGGCCGTAATGCGTGGCCTACATTGTGGTGTACATGTTCAAATGAAGAAAATTTATCCACATGCACATTACATTCACTGTTACGCACACCAGCTAAATATTACCGTTAAAAATGTCTGCTCATCAAATAAAAATATGAAACTGTTTTTCTCGATCCTAAATGGAATTAGCACATTTTTTAATATGTCTCCAAAGCGAAGTAGTCTGCTTCTTGAAATTTGTCAACACGTATTCCTCATGTGTCCCAAACAAGATGGAATTTTCATTCCAGAGTGGTTAATAGTGTTAAAGAGAACAAAGAGGAGCTCACTGAATGTTTTGGAAGAATTCAGAATGATGAGGATTGGGATGATAAAAGTATATGCGCGTCTATTGGATTCAAAAGGTCGCTTGAAGATGAGGAGTTTAATTTTTGGCTCTTATTCTTTTATTCTGGAATGAAACACGTAGAAATTTTATACAATGTCCTGCAAGCAAAAAAAACGACCAGTGTTACCACTGCACAGGCATTAAAAGACTTTGAATTATCTATGAGTCAATTAAGAGAAGAGGTTCCAGTCTTTATTTCGAAAGCTTTTGAAAATCATAATGAAATCCCATCACGTCCAATAAAAAAGGCAAAAAGGGATATAATTGGGACAAAAACTGATAAACTTTGTAGGTTTGCAAAAGATTCATGCACTCGCATTACGACGAGATGAATGAGCGATTTGGGAAATCAGAAATATTTCGCTCCTTTGCTGTAATAGATCCCAAAGAATTTAATCATCATTTTAGACAATTCCCAGTTGAATACTGCAAAGTTATTGAAACTAATTATCCTATGCTAAGGGGAAAAAACTGTCTTCTGAATTAGAAATCGTGTACTCAAACAAAAGCTTTGCTAATATTTCGAGCGTTTGCGCTTTAATGCGCTTCTTATACAAAAACAAACTGCTAGATACCTTTTCTGAAGTGTCAAAATTATTGGAAATTGTCTTAGTGACGCCTGTTTCTACTGCCGATTCTGAACGCTGTTTCAGTACATTGAAACGAATAAAGACATTTTTAAGAAACACGATGACACAAGATCGCCTAAATGCTTTGGCTGTCTGTTCAATACACAAAGAGTTTATATCGCAAATTCCGGACTACAATAAAAAGGTAATTGAAAAATTTGCCAACAGAAAAAACAGAAGAGGAGAATATTTATAAATAAACGTGAGTATACACCTTATGATAAAATATTAACTAATTTCTGTTTGTTTTTAATTTTATTTCATTCTCAACTAAGTTTATTTTACTGTTTTATAATGTGTATGTGTGTACACGCACAGAAAAGTGCAAAAATTACATGATTTACAGATTGAACAGAATGCAGTTGCGAACTATTACCGTACTTTAAAAAGCGGAAAAACCAATAATAATTGCAGTAAATTCATTGTTTGCCTCCATACATAGTGAGGGGATACATAAATATTTTGATATTAAGTATATGCATTAGTCGGGCCCCACCAACTATTATGAGCACGAGCCGCCACTGTATATATATATATATATTACTAGGCAGGAAGGAGGGGCCAAGGGCGAACGCTCGCAAAAACGCTCCCTCCCGCACAGAGAAAGAAGAGAGCCAAAATCAAAGACCAGGGTTTTAGAGATACTTGGACACTCTGCGTTTGAAAAATTGAAGGGCATAGACAGGGGGAAAATGGATTGAGAAAGATTGTTCCAGAGTTGACCGGTTGAGTAAATGAAAAATTTACTGTCTTTTCCTTTTCTGTTTAGTTTCCATCAAAGATTCAATGTTTTCATGATAATAATCTAAATAATAATGAAATGTGGACAATATACACAATCACAGGAAGGTGTGACTCAGTGTGTCTCGACCAGGGTTGGAGTAATTGTAATTGTAATTGTAATTGAAGTTGAATGTAATTAATTGTCCATTTTTTGTAATTGAAATTGTAATTGTAATTATCAAAAATGTCAAGAGGAATAATTGTAATTGTAATTGCCAATTTCCCAGATCTTCATTTTTGCAAGTTGGGGATCTGGCACCACTGGCAACTTTTCTGTGGCATGTCGTTCCCACTCCATCCATTCACTTCTCCTTAGCCCAGTGTTTTCCAAACTTTATGTTACGACGACCCCCTAACTCCTCAAAATTATGGTTGTGGCCCCCCACCCCACCCCATTAATTATCAATGATTCAACTAACTAAAAAATGGCATGTACAATTATTCTTACTTGTATTATTAATCAGATTTTTGGAGGTAACCAAAAAAAGCCTCCCTAGCCAACAGTACGCACCCCCCAGGGGGCACGCCCCACAGTTTGGAAACCACTGCCTTAACCCATTAGTGACCCACTTTTTAACGGCTCATTTTTCTTATTTTCTACTAGATCAGGGGCCACTAACAAAAGTCGAACTACTATATGTAGTACATAGGACGTTAATGGATTTCAGTCATTAGTCATTACTCAGCCAGTCAGTTAGATACCAATACGCGAAAGCGAGAGACAATATTTGAGTCTAATTTTTGAACTCGTAGAAGACGGTGTCACTGTCAAGTGTCAAGAGTAACACTCAGGAGCAGACGACAGAGTTTTATACAAGATGTGTGAATTTAACATTCCGGTTTTAACTTCTGGACGTGGTTATACTATGTGGATTTTTTAGCATCTATGTTTTTAGTATTTAATTAAAATGTTAAATTTTAAATGTAATTGTAATTGCAATTATAACTGCCAATTTAGGCTTCAGAGTAATTGTAATTGTATTTGTAATTGATGAGACCAGGGGTGTAATTCTAATTCTGTTTGTAACTGACTTCGGAAACTGTAATTGGAAGAATTACAGTTTCCGAAGTCAATTACAAATAGAATTAGAATTGCACCCCTGGTCTCATCAATTACAAATACAATTACAATTACTCTGAAGCCTAAATTGGCAGTTATAATATATATATATATATATATATATATATATATATATATATATATATATATATATACTGTATATTTACTTATTTACTTATTTATGCAAGAAGAAGGGGCCAAAGGCAAATGCCCCTCCCCCAAAATAGAAGAAGAGAGAAAGAGGAGAAGAGACACGAAATCGAAGTCCAAAGTGTTCGAGATGCCTGGACACCCTGTGTTTGAAAAGTTATAGGTCATAGACAGGGAGAAAGATGGAGTGAGGAAGGTTGTTCCAGAATTGATCGGTTCAGTAGATGAAAGATTGAGAATACCGATCAACCCTTGCGTTAGAGAGTTGGACGGAAAAGGGAAGAGAAATCCTGATACCGCAAGCTCTCTTAAAGGATGAGGCATGCAGTTAGAAAGTTATAAAAGCGATAATAAAGAGAGAGAGAGTGAGGCAACATTGCGGCGAAAAGAAAGGATGAAGACAATCATTTAAAAGCGGGAATTGATGAGTCGAAAAGCCTTCGATTCCACTCGGTCAAGTAGAGCAGTGTGGGATGAGGCACTATACACATGAAAAGCATACTTCATACAGGGGTGGTCAAGACCACTGTACAGAGACAGCAACTGAGTAGGGGTGAAGAAACTGCCGAACCGGCACAGCACACCTAACTTCTTAGAAGCTTTTTAGAAAGAGAATATATGTGATATATCCAGGAAAGATCACGAGAAAAAGAAACACAAAGAATGTTAAGAGGATGTTAAAAGGAAGGATTGAGTTGAATATTGCTGAAGATAAAGGGATATTCGTGTGGGAGATTGTGACGAGTAGACACCATGGCCGTCTCACGCCAATCATGCAGTGACTGTTGAGAGGGTCGCTTTGTGAAGCGGGTGGAGAAGTGAGGTGTGGAATCATCGGCAAAGGGGTAGAGTAGTATGGCCGCAAACAAGACGAATGAAGAGCAATTGCAATGTTCATCAAATGAGTGCCAGTGCCGCCCACCCCACACCCCATGTTGCAAGATGCCAACCCCCCCTCCCCCAGTGCCAATCCCCAGGGTGACAAAAAGGGGGGAACTTCCCCAGTAAGGGAACTCCCCCAGCTTGCTTGCTGGGGGAGTCCACCTAATCTCTATGGGGAGAAGTTGGGACGGCCTCACCCCCAAAGGGGGTATACTAACATGGAGAGAGAGAGAGAGAGAGAGGAAGAGACCATACAGCGTCTGCGAGATACAGAAGCTTAATGAGAGCTCAGGGTAGCATCATTTGGCCTTGAACCCGAAATCCGCCAGTTGGCTTAGAAGACTTGGAAGGCATAAATGGCCTGTATATATTAATAACCTTCGAACGAATTAAAAGCGCACAAAACGCACATTCACTCCCGACTATACGCCCGTAGATCCCTTATTATTACGCACATACACACACACACAAACACACACAACGTATATAAACAGATGCATGTAAAGCCCCAATAGCCAAATATATACGAGCGTAACCACCACACAAACAACCACCACAACAACCAATCGTCTAACTATAGCTTGCCATCACCTAACCAAACCCACCTTACCCACGGCTTTTACTTACCAGCTCCTGGTAGACCGACAAGGTCTCTAAATACGACCCAATAGACAGAGTTATTAAGCATAAACAAATACATTTATGGAGCCAAGGGGTAGACCGATAAGGTCTCAAAAAAGGGCGACGCTACTATTGAGCTTCTCATGGTAAAACACCACGAGGCCAATTTGACGTTTGGTAGCGATCTTTCAAACAAAAAATCGAATAAGATAAACTAAGTTTAATGGCGAAACAAATTTTCACCATAATATACAATTTTATCCTTAAACTATAACGTAAAAAGTATTAATATGATTTTAAAACAAAATAGAAATTAAATTAGGGGTAATTATTTCATTTTTTCTATTTCACCCATTTATTGAGTTTCAATACAAATTTGTTTTTAAGACACCAATATATCTTCAAACCTTATTACAAAAAATATTAATATAACTATAATAAAAATAGATTCTATTTCGGGGTAACTTATTCATTTTTCCTCTTTTACGCAACTATTTTGTTTCAATACAAATTTATCTTTAAGACACCAATATATCTTTAAACCTTATTACAAAAAAAAATATTAATATGACTTTATATTAAGAATAGAGTGTATTTCGGGGTAACCATCGCCAGAATAGCGATAAAGTATTTGAACATTTTGTTCCACAAGCTTCGCACGGTTCATTGTAGCCTTAAAAGTCTCAAAGGAGGGAGGGCTAGGGCGTCTTTCAGTATTCGCCACATCTTCCGTCTTTACCGAATACCACTTCATAAACGTCGAACACGCATTATCAAAGGTAGCCATCACTATTTTTCGACTACGTGAGAAATCTTAAAATATACGTTTGAGATCCAGGGCTTGCAGCGATCAACTGAGCACGCAGGGTAGAGATATGCCCAGGTAGTAGCAGGAGACACGTGACCTTTGATCAATCATACAAGGGGCGGAGCTTAGGACTTTTCCTATACATACTTTACTATTTAATTATTTGGAGAGGTGTTACCCAAAGAAGTTTAATTGACTTAGAAATAAAGATTTAAACCTTTATTCCCTAATATATGTGGGGGGGGGGGGGGTCAATTAAATATATGAAATAATTTTGCTTACCATACCAAATAAACTTCAAATATATAATAGTGTATTCCAGGCTTTAATTAAAAGCCGCTGTACCGCTTAGAAGATTAATCCGTAAATTGAAATCTTACAACAATAAAGGAAATATACTAAACATTTTCTGGCTGATAGGCACCAATGTGTGTGTGTGTGTGTGTGTGTGTGTGTGTGTGTGTGTGTGTGTGTTATTGGTTCTAATGGAGTTAGCCGTGATTTGGCGATGTTTACATTCGCGGTTCGCCCCCCGCCATCCCACCACAATGCGCCTCAGTCAGTGTCTCTCAGCGCTACCAAAGACAATATTAGCAACAATGTTAGCAGAGGGAGGGGTTACAACAGCTTTTTTCCCAGGAATTGAAATTACAGGGGGTGTTCGAATTTTTAATGGGGTGAAGGCCGAGGGGTGAGACCGTGAGGACGAAGGTGGGCTTTATGGCACCATAGTAAAAACTGAAAAATGTTTCACTACCATTTTATTAGGTTTAACTCATCTTTTAATATCATCACATAAATTAAAGTTGGCTACTCAGTACTCACGCCTTCTATGAAGCAGTACATCGACATCCTTCTTGGCTTCTTGTAATTTTGCGCAAGTTGACCTGATTTAAATATAACATCCGTAGTCATAGACAGGGAAAGATGGAGTGAGGAAGAATGTTCCAGAACTGGCCATTAGATTATTCGTCGTTTTTCTCTTAAAGGGCTTTCAAATTTCTGCTTTTATGTATTACACGGGTTGTCTTCATCTCTTGCCCTCTATCTATCTACAGGCTGGGGGAACCCACCTAACCTAAGAGAGAGAGGAGAGAAAGCAAGAGGAGAGAAGAGACCTTGGGGGAGATGTTGGGATGTCCTCACCCCCAAATGGGTATACCTAACCTAATTTTATCTATTTTCTAAAATTTCCATCCAGTTCTCTGCACCAATATTTAATTTCTTCTGAATTTCTATTTAACTTAAACTTCTCATCTTCGTGGTTGCTTACCAAATCATTTATACATTATATACAGTAAGTTTATCTCAGCTCTCAGACAACTTATTCACCGTCTCACCGGGATACGTTGTATATAGTGGAAAGTCCAATATTCTTATTTTTGCAGCTAGATGATTCAGATCAAGGACTGTTAAGTAAAACATCTAAAATTTGCAAATGATACAAAAAGTAGGATGTCTAATCATTCCCAATTATTTATGTTTGTTCTCACAAACCCTGCATAACTTAAGCTGAAAATATACGCTATTCACTACTAATTACGATGATAAATTCTTTCTCCATAAATCTCATAGCTGCCGTATTAACTATTTATATGTTAATGAACTTTCTGATAGCTAATTTATTAATCCAGATGCCTACAGAAAGATTTTAATATTTTACTCATTAAACCGTGGTGTGAAGGTTGGCTGAAAGAGAAAAGCACACACACACACACACACACACACACCACACACACACACATATGTATATATATATATTATATATATATCGGGTGGCCACAAAAAAACTTTACTTAATTGAAAGTTTAATAACTGCAACATTCAAAATTATGCGATTGAGATTTTGTACACATTAACAGATGCATATAATCTATAATTGCTGGAATTTTCAAATATGTAGGTTCTATAGTTTTGTTACAGTGAACAATTTAAAAGCATATGTCTAAAAATAGCATGCCTGGTGTGCATCTGACACGTACGTGCGCTAGCGTAGGCTAAACCTAATGTAGCGTAGTATGACACGCGCGCTGGCGTAGGCTAAACCTAATGTGAATTTGCTTTCTTTTATTTTTCCGCTAAAACCCCGCCAGGATGACGTTAAGTAAAAGTGATAAAGCCATCATAGAAGCATGTGTCAAGGAAAAAGGTTGGAATGGAAATAGGATTGTCCGAGAATTCAGATAGAATCGGATCCCTAGTTCAGGGTTGTTTGGTATAAGAATGTATAGGATTATGAGTTTTTATGAATTTTAAAAGGATGTAGGAAAACTAGAGACGTAAATTTTTTTTTATTTATTGATCTAGGGTTTATTTTTTCTTAATATTCTCCTAAATTACAATGGGGGGAGCTTAGGAATTTTTCCTGTACACACACACACACAGACACACACACACAAAGGAAAAAATGAGACCCTAATTGAAACATTTACATATTCAAATAGATGTGGCAAATACTGAAAGACGCCCTAGCCCTCCCTCCTTTGAGACTTTTAAGGTTACATTGAAACGTGCGAAGCTTGTGGAACAAAATGTTCAAATACTCTATCGCTATTCTGGCGATGGTTACCCCGAAATACAATCTATTCTTAATATAAAGTCATATTAATATTTTTTTTTGTAATAAGGTTTAAAGATATATTGGTGTCTTAAATATAAATTTGTATTGAAACAAAATAGTTGCGTAAAAGAGGAAAAATGAATAAGTTACCCCGAAATAGAATCGATTTTTATTATAAAGTTATATTAATATTTTTTGTAATAAGGTTTGAAGATATATTGGTGTCTTAAAAACAAATTTGTATTGAAACTCAATAAATGGGTGAAATAGAAAAAATGAAATAGTTACCCCTAATTTAATTTCTATTTTGTTTTAAAATCATATTAATACTTTTTACGTTATAGTTTAAGGATAAAATTGTATATTATGGTGAAAATTTGTTTCGCCATTAAACTTAGTTTATCTTATTCGATTTTTTGTTTGAAAGATCGCTACCAAACGTCAAATTGGCCTCGTGGTGTTCTACCATGAGAAGCTCAATAGTAGCGCCGCCCTTTTTTGAGACCTTATCGGTCTACCCCTTGGCTCCATAAATGTATTTGTTTATGCTTAATAGCTCTGTCTATTGGGTCGTATTTAGAGATCTTGTCGGTCTACCATGAGTTGGTAAGTAAAAGCCGTGGGTAAGGTGGTTTGGTTAGGTGATGGTAAGCTATACTTAGACGATTGGTGGTTGTGGTGCTGTGGTGGTTTTTGTGTGGTGGTTACGCTCGTATATATTTTCCTATTGGGGCTTTACATGCATCTCTTTATATACGTTGTGTGTGTGTGTGTGTGTGTGTAATAATAGGGGATCTATGGGCGTATAGTCGGGGAGTGTATGTGCGTTTGTGTGCGCTTTTAATTCGTTCGAAGGTTATTAATATATACAGGCCATTTATGCCTTCTAAGTCTTCTAAGCCAACTGACGGATTTCGGGTTCAGAGCCAAGTGATGCTACCCTGATCACTCATTAAGCTTCTGCATCTCGCAGACGCTGTATGGTCTCTTCCTCTCTCTCCCCCTTCTCTCTCTCTCTTAGGTTAGGTCCTTTCGGGAGTGAGGCCGTCCCAACTTCTTTCCCAATGAGGTTAGGTGGACTCCCCCCTCCTTTTTGGGGCACCCTGTGGGTTGGCATCTTGCAACAAGGGGGTGGGGTGGGTGGCACTGGCACTCATTTGATCAACATTGCAATTGCTCTGTACTCGTCTTGTTTGGGGCCATACTATTGAGTAGAAAGACAGAAGGATAGAAACCGAAGGAAGGCAGATGGGAAATTAGGGATTTGTGCCAGACTCTAACGAAAGATTTTGATTTGTTAAACTCAATAAAAAAGTTTTCATCGAAATCCTGAAAAGAAGATGACCAAGAGTCCGAGAGATATGCAAGAAGATCGCCAGTCGAGCGTCCGGCCACGGAAGTAATAATCATTCCATAGGGAATCAAAGTAGTTCTGCCTAAGGGCCTCCCAATCGGAGGTGCGAAAATGCCGAAGGTGACTCCACTTGGGAGGGTCCAAAGGCCGAACTGGAGCGATAGGACAGAAAAAAGATATAAGTGTGGTCAGAGGAGTCCAACGGCAAAAAAAGTTTGACAGCGTAAGAAAGATGAGTGGTTAGAAATAAATCCAGAATGTTGGACCTATCTTCAAGGCGATTGGGGATACGAGTAGGGTGCTGTACAATCTGCTCTAAGTCATTCAAGATAGAGAAATTGTAAGGGATATCACCAGGGATATCAGTGAAATAGGAGGAAAGCCAAAGGTGGTGGTGAACATAGAAATCACCTGAAATGGAGATTTCAGCGAAAGGATAGTGCGATAGAATGAGTTACACTTTGGAGATGAGGTAGTCAAAGAATTTTGGATAGTCAGTAGAATTAGGAGAAAGGTAGACAGCGCAGGTGTATTTAGTTTAAGTTGGTGTGTAAGCCGTAGCCATAGTAAAGGTAGGGGGTACAGAAAAGGGGTTCCTGTCAGTCGTCTCAGACACCTAAGTTTCAGGGAGGAGGAGAACGTAAGGTTTGATGGAGCAGAGATGGTGTTCGACAGATTGGAAATTTGAGAAAAGGCCACGAATTTTGCAGAAGTTTATGGAAATTGAATTAGACAGAAGTCCAGGACACCTCGAATGAATGATAGCAGAACCAGCCCCGCTGCCTTGGTCTGCGTTCTCGGTACCGTCAGCGGGAGAGCTAGAAGTAGGGACATTTATGGTCCCCTCCTCAGGGGACTCCGAAGCTCTTAAAGATAATACCCATGTTTTTTAATTTTGAAGAGATTGTGTTGTAAGATGCATGAATGTGTAGTGAGGAATAGAAAGAGAAGTATATACCGGGTATGGCAAAAAAAAACTGGGCCACTATTTTAAATGTATATTTTAAACAATTATAACGATTTTTTGTACTCAAAACAGACGTACAAAAGTTCGAAAAAGCGCGAAATCGAAGCTATAGGGCAAGAATAGGCTCGTCCCAAATTTCAGTAGTTGCTGAACCATGGACTAGGCCATATTTCTGATTTAACCTGTGAAATAATGCCGAAGTATTCGCGTGAAGACTAGTTATTGATAAAAAATTGTTGGTTGGAAAAAGGTTGAGGAGCAGGAAAATTACTTACAGAGTTTCCGAATAAGCCATGGACTAGCGCTAGTTTGAATTATATCATAGACAAAGTGAAGGAAACTAGTGATGTAGAGCGTAGAAAGGGTAGTGGGAGGCCTAGAACGGTTCAAACACAAGCAAATATCGATCTCGTAGGGACCAGAATATTGAGTCAAGAAGAACCTGGGACGCATTTAGCGCCAAATGAAATAGCCATGAAAGTAGGAATATGTGATAGAAGTGTTCGGCGAATAGCAAAATTTGACCTAAACTTGAAGCCATATAAACGAGTTTCAGTACAAGCTTTAACTGACATTCATAAGCAAAATCGCTTGCTATGTTGCCAACAATTACTCGTTAGATTTTCACCGCGCACAGTTCGTAGGATATGGTTTAATGATGAGAAAATATTTATAGTTAATAAACCAATTAATAAACAGAATGATGGTGTATATGCCGCTGTCACAAGGAAACGTGATATAACACCTGAAAGATTGTTAAGAGAAACAGAGATTTTCTCCGGGTGTAATGGTCGCCTGGTCGGTGTAGCATTTTCAAAACTCGAAAAGACAAGGATAGCTTTTGTAGAACCAGGAATACGAATGCATTCGGAATATTACTGTAATCATGTTCTTGTTCCATACTTTCCAGATATTAGACAAATATGCGGTGATAACTTCGTTGTCCAGAAAAATGGTGCACTTTGTCATCGCGCTAGAGCCACAGTTGATTACCTGAGACAAACAGCCCATGATTTCATAGAACCTGCAATGTGGCTGGCCAACAGCCCAGATTTAAGTCCGTTGGACTACTCAGTTTGAGAAGCACAAAAAGAAAAGGTTTACCGCCCTGGTCATCAAATCCGAAATGCTCAACAACTTGAAGCTACAATCGTGGACGAATGGCGTAGCATATCGCAACAATTTCTGAACAATGCTATCGACGAGTGGCGAATGCGTCTTGAGCTCTGTAGGGATAATGACGGAGGGCATTTTGAACATCTCTTGTCATGATGTGCAAATAAGTAATCCAATACTGAAAAAAGGTTGTCTTAAAGTTTGTTTACATTATTTGTTTAAAATATACATTTAAAATAGTGGCCTAGTTTTTTGTCATACTTAACACTATATATATATATATATATATATATATATAATATATATTAGGGTGGTTTTATCTCATAGAGGTGGAATTCTATTCCAATTTTTTTTTCTTTGCCAACCCATCATCTAGTGCCACTTGGGGTAGAAACTGTAGAGCAGGAATATTTTTATGATCAAACGATATTTAAGACTTGCTGAACTCATTTGAAATTTTACGAATATAAAATATATTGATATTAAATAGGAATCAATGCAATTCGTACTATATATATAATTTTGCTACAATAGCCCATTATTATGTTGTCCTTGAGGCAAAACAAAAAACTAAATATTTATATAAAAATAAAAACAAAAAGTTTATAAAAAACAAAAATAAAAAATAAAAGAAATCAAACCTAAAAAAAATTTTAAAAATCACGTTCGCAGCGTTAAAAAATTGCAACACAATATTAGCGACGCAAGTATTTAACAAATTTGTGCTTCTTTCAACTTCTCAGGAGCGACGATGTCGATGACAACATGTGCGGCCAGTGCCATCTGGTTGGTTGGTGTTACTCAGGCGAACTTTACATCATCGAAGCTCCCATCTCGCCGACAAGTATTGGCTGTTCTATTCCATTTCCACAATCAGCAAAAATTGATTCTTAAAGATAGCGTGTCTAAGACAGCTGATCTCTTGCTTCCAATTTGGATGAAAGCTCGAGTGCTTATAAAAGCTGCTAAATATGTTGTCGAACACATCAAGAAGCTTCATACTGAGTGGCAGGTGCTCAAGAAGAATATCAACCGAAAGTCTGCCACGAACCTTGCCAACCAGGCAATTTCAAGATGGATTAGACAACCTCTTGACATCGCCCACCAGAATGCCATGCAGCTGATGAAAATTGAAGAGGACAGACAATTCCTGGAAGCTCAACGGGAGACAGGACAGAGGGCACGATGGCTGGAGTCGACAGAAAACTCACTCTGCAAGAAGAACCTGTTGCAAGGAGAGCGGAAGCTTCAAAGCGGGCTGGCAAAGAGGCTTCATCAAGTGCTTCTGCAACCGACGTCGCTGTTCTTGAGTTGTTGTCTTCATCGAGCAACTCGTCAGAAGTGGAGGAAGAGCTTGCACCATCAGAAACGCGTGCTCCTAAACGAGCTCGACTTCGTGGAAGTGTAAGTGTGGTGACACCTGAAATGGCAGCTGCATTAGATCGGACTAATGTGACTGACCGGCAAGCAGCGCATATATTTTCAGCGTTAGCGTCCACCAGCCAATTCGGTCACGAAGTAGAAGACCTGATGATCAGCCGAAGCACTATCCGCAAGGAGCGGATGGAACATCGGAAGAAGTTTGCTCATAGATGAAGGAAAGCTTCGCCCCAGCAGTTCCTCTGATCTTGCATTGGGACGGCAAAATCATGGAGGATTACTCTGCTCCTGGTCGGACAAAGTGGACCGTCTCCCGATTCTTGTATCTGGACTAGGGATTGTCGTTTTGAGTCATTTTGTTTATCCCGGGATTCCGGGATAAAATCTGTCTTCGTCCCGGGATCCGGGATTTCCCGGGATTTTTATTTTATATGTATTTAAATTTTTTATACTTTTAAAAAGGAATTAATATAAAAATTATAAGATTTCATCATTTATTTATTTAAACATTCCATTAGGTAACTATGAGTGTGAAATAACTAGCTTAAAAGACAGTTGAGTGCAACAAGACAGCTCTTTGTAAGAAAATCAACACTTGTAAAGAATAATAGCCTTGTAAAGAATAAGCATGCTCGTAAAAACACAAAAACAACTAAACATATGAAAATGCAAAACATAGCGCATTTAAAAGAACTGATTTGACTTATAATACGAACGTAGAAAACATACACAATTCACACTCTTATCACTCAGCCGAGTTCTAAGTTTAGTTATAAACAGTCCTGCAGCTGAAAAAGCTCTATGATCTATGATCGTGTAAACAGGGTATTTATACTATATATACTAATTATTATGTAAGTAATTAGCACCGGGATATCCCGGATGAACGAAAAAATCCCGGGATATATCCCGCACATAAAATCAACCGGGATCCCGGGAAACAATCCCTAATCTGGACAAGACGTGGTGAAGTTGCTGGCAGTTCCAAAACTCCAATCGGGAAAGTCGGAAATAATTGGGAGTGCCATCATGGAGACGATAAATGAGTGGGTACTGAGGGAACGAGTGAAGGGGCTCTGCTTTGACACCACGGCGTCCAACACTGGTTCAAAGGGAAGAGTTTATGTTCGTTTGGAAACTGAGCTTGAGAGGAATTTATTGAACTTGACGTGTCGACATCATAATCATATCTCGGAGATACTCGTAGAGACTGTATTCAGCCTTCATGATGTCTCCAGCTCCAAATCTCCAAATATTCAGCTCTTCGGTCAGTTCCGGGACTACTGGCCTTACCTCGATAAGACAGCATACTCCTCGGCAGTGGATGAAGAAGACCAATCCCTGTGATAAATGAATATAAGCTGAAGTCATTGCATTTGCTGCTGACCAGCTGTCTAAATTTCAGCCACGGGATGACTACCGTGAGCTCCTTGAGCTGACGATTATCTTCCTTGGAGAGGTCCCTCCACGCGGGATCCATTTTCCGATATCCAGGAGCAATACAATGAGCTCGTTGGATGGCTCGATCTATCTACGCCATCAAAATGTGACTCTTTTGCAAGGAGTTTCCCTCCAGCAGCAACAGGCAGCGCCGGCTTTTTCATTACGCACATCACGCAGTGGGCGTAGGGACCCGCGAGGCGGTGGGAGAGCCCCCAGCGAGCGGTTTTTAAAAAATTAATTACGAATGATTGACAGAAATAAAAAAAATGGGCCAAATTTTTTTTTTTAAACTCTTCCAGCGCCATTCATTTTATTTCATATAAAATCTAGCAATTTTTTTTGTTATTAAAATCATAAAATTAAAATGTAAACAAACACGTAATGTGTGCCATCAGATCTGCCATCTCAGAAGATGACTGCACGGAATTGCTGATTACATACACGAGAGCAGCAGATAGAGTTATATCCAAACCCTTGGAGTGCTCTCAGAATTGCAGTCACTCTTCAGTGACCGTAGCCACAGCTGAAAGGAGCTTCTCCAAGTTGAAGCTAATTAAAACGTACCCCAGGTCAACAATGGCACAAGAACGTCTGAGTGGGCTTGCCATCATGAGCATCAATCGGGAGGTATGCTGGAAGCTGTCCTATGATGATATTATTGAGGAATTTGCAATAAAAAATTCAAGAGAGAAAGGTTTTGAATGTATGTGATATATATCTATCTAAATAAACTTATTAGATTTATGTATTTTAATTGTATATAAACTATTATATTGTGCGAAATATATATATATAAGGGGCCCAAAGATATTTGCGCGTAGGGCCCCCAAAAGGTTGGAGCCGCACTCGCAACAAGGATCATCAAGAAGGCATCGCGCAGCAATATGGTGTGGAGCCACTTCCAGGAAGTAAGCCTCTTTGTCACGGCCATCTATGTCAAATACTGGTTTCAGAGTCCGTCTTCTGTAGAAGCTCCGAGAAACGATCTGAATCTCCTCTGTGCACTAGCTAACTATGCTGATAAGATAATCTAAGGCTGTCAGCACAGCATTCAGCCGCCCATCTATGGGTATCTATCAGAACATTGGTAGGCTTCGGTTTCTTCGATGACAGTGTTGCAGCAGAGGAGAAGAGGCAGATGGCAAATGCCCTGAAAAACAAAAATCAGGTCTGAGGGCCTCCTAAACGGATCTCTCCAGTTGGCCAGGCATGTGGGAGAGAATTACACGAGTTTGTCACCATGTCAACTCTGAAGTTTTTTGAAATACTTGAACTGCCTCAAGATTTCTTTGAGGAGGATCCACACTTTGACCAGCCATGAATCATACAGGAGGAGCCAGGCTACTGTCCGGTCGGTGAAAGTGATCAACGACCTTGCAGAACGCGGTGTTGCACTCATCTGGATTCAATGCATCTCTCACGCGCAGCGAAGAGCAGAAGCAGTTCTTCTAAAAAGTCGTTGAAGATCGCCGTAAGGTCTTTTGTTACCAACGAAGAAGTCTGCCAGAATGCGAACCAAGCAACCAATGATACCTGGCATTTATCTAATAATATATGTAATGTAAATTGTCAATGGAGAAATTCAATGTTTTGTTTTTGTACAATACACAAATTATTTTTTTAATGAAATATCCCCCCAACACGGATGGTTGTAGACCCCAGTCATTAGCGAGGATGGGGCTAATGACTGTTGTGTGAAAGGAACACTTATTACAATGTTTTAATATTTAATTTTCAAAATGGACATGCTTTTCACATAGCTCCATTTTTTTGAAATGTGTCCCAATAGCAATAAAATGGATGGAGGTCTTATCATAAAAACAAAATAGCTTTGACTTTGAGCAAGTCCTAAATATATCCTGATATCAAAACATTTTTTAGTGTATTATTTTTTAAGCTAGTGGCACCAAATGCTGGGTTGCATAACAGATATTCCGACATCAGATTTATAAAACTACCCTAATATATATATATATATAATATATATATACAAACTCAGAATGGTTCCCTGAGAACATTATATGTTAAACACAGACCGTGCATGGAACAAGGAACTCTTCTGGGAAAATTAAATCCACTATAGTCCGAATAAGTAATGGTAAATGACAAATACCATAGTTTTTTTTCCCTTTTTCATGATTTTAGCCCGACGTGGGCAACGGTCTCTCGCAAAGAGATCCCATAAATATAGCTTCCCCACCAGCTATCTGCAAAGCAGACAGGATCCAGCTTTGGGACGTGGATCTAGGGTTAAAGCAAGCCTAGATCCCTACACTCAGAACCTCTATATAAGTAAAAGACTCGTTGCATTCACGTCGTGTTGAATAAATCAAAGAAAAAGGGGGTAACTATTGTATTTTTAGCAAAAAAAAAAAAAAAAAAAAAAAAAAAACCTCAACCGGGACATTGAGCGTCCACTTTTCAAGGCACGAAACACGTCCGTTTAGTATACACAAACTCAGAATGGTTCCCTGAGAACATTATATGTTAAACACAGACCGTGCATGGAACAAGGAACTCTTCTGGAAAATTAAATCCACTATAGTCCGAATAAGTAATGGTAAATGACAAATACCATAGTTTTTTTTCCCTTTTTCATGATTTTAGCCCGACGTGGGCAACGGGTCTCTCGCTAAAATACAATAGTTACCCCCTTTTTCTTTGATTTATTCAACACGACGTGAATGCAACGAGTCTTTTACTTATATAGAGGTTCTGAGTGTAGGGATCTAGGCTTGCTTTAAACCCTAGATCCACGTCCCAAAGCTGGATCCTGTCTGCTTTGCAGATAGCTGGTGAGGGAAGCTATATTTATGGGATCTCTTTGCGAGAGACCCGTTGCCCACGTCGGGCTAAAATCATGAAAAAGGGAAAAAAAAAACTATGGTATTTGTCATTTACCATTACTTATTCGGACTATAGTGGATTTAATTTTCCCAGAAGAGTTCCTTGTTCCATGCACGGTCTGTGTTTAACATATAATGTTCTCAGGGAACCATTCTGAGTTTGTGTATACTAAACGGACGTGTTTCGTGCCTTGAAAAGTGGACGCTCAATGTCCCGTTGAGGTTTAAGTTTTGGTTTTTTTTTTTGGCTAAAAATACAATAGTTACCCCCTTTTTCTTTGATTTATTCAACACGACGTGAATGCAACGAGTCTTTTACTTATATAGAGGTTCTGAGTGTAGGGATCTAGGCTTGCTTTAAACCCTAGATCCACGTCCCAAAGCTGGATTCTGTCTGCTTTGCAGATAGCTGGTGAGGGAAGCTATATTTATGGGATCTCTTTGCGAGAGACCCGTTGCCCACGTCGGGCTAAAATCATGAAAAAGGGAAAAAAAAACTATGGTATTTGTCATTTACCATTACTTATTCGGACTATACTGTAGTGGATTTAATTTTCCCAGAAGAGTTCCTTGTTCCATGCACGGTCTGTGTTTAACATATAATGTTCTCAGGGAACCATTCTGAGTTTGTGTATACTAAACGGACGTGTTTCGTGCCTTGAAAAGTGGACGCTCAATGTCCCGGTTGAGGTTTAAGTTTTGGTTTTTTTTTTTTTTGGCTAAAAATACAATAGTTACCCCCTTTTTCTTTGATTTATTCAACACGACGTGAATGCAACGAGTCTTTTACTTATATAGAGGTTCTGAGTGTAGGGATCTAGGCTTGCTTTAAACCTAGATCCACGTCCCAAAGCTGGATCCTGTCTGCTTTGCAGATAGCTGGTGAGGGAAGCTATATTTATGGGATCTCTTTGCGAGAGACCCGTTGCCCACGTCGGGCTAAAATCATGAAAAAGGGAAAAAAAACTATGGTATTTGTCATTTACCATTACTTATTCGGACTATAGTGGATTTAATTTTCCCAGAAGAGTTCCTTGTTCCATGCACGGTCTGTGTTTAACATATATATATATTATATATATATATATATAAATGTGTGTGTGTGTGTGTGTGTGTATAAAAGGTTTTCCACAGGAAATAAATTTTTTTAAAATTTAAAAATATTCTGTTTGTATACATTAAAGTATTAATCCGTTAAATTTTTAATATTTGTACAAATTGCTCAATACCCAGTAGATTTTCTGGCATCCTTTTCGATAAGCCTAACTTATAAGCCTCTTCAAGGTGCCACATCTACAATCTTAAACCGAGATTCCTAAATTCTAAATGTTCTTTTCGACTATTATAAATCACATAAAGGAGTTAAGTGTAGCACCAAAATTATATAAATTCTTTGCAACCTTAAGAATCTTTGTAAACGTGGTACCATGGGAGTTTCTCCAGGGCAAAGTGCAGACACTTTGAGAAGGCGTTCAAAGACTCACCCCTCTGGCGAGTGCGTGCCTCGCCCTTTGGACAGCCGGTTCGGCTCAGGTCCTTTGTTCGTTAATAACTATCTAAGCAATTGTAGTGTTAATGATTTGATTTTCTAATTACTCTGCATTGTAAAAGAAATCAATCTCATATTTTAAAAGTGATCTATTCTTGTGAAATAAATTCAGGCGAAAAATGTAACATCATTTCATCATCCGCCGACATATATATGATACAACTCAGACTCCCCGCATTTGTTTCCTATTAATATAGAACGTGTACCAAAGAAGTTTTATTAAAATCAATTAATATTTAAGGGTGCCTCATAGGCAGCCATCCCTACTAGGCCAAATCTACTATGCTTTCAGTACTAAAATGCTTAGTTCGATTCAGTTTCTAATTAATCAGTAGTCAATGTCTATGTTAGTTTATGCTGTTCTTCAACTAATGTTATTTGCCCTTATAGTGGAACGCTAATAAAAAATTCGTATATTTATGTTTCAATAATTAACTAAATTTGAGTCCTTGTACGGAACCAATAAGAATATTTATAATTACTTGAGATTTTGCACATTTTGTTTTTTTGTCAAATGGAATATATTGAAGGGGTGAGACGGTGAAATTTGCAATTTCGAAAAATAAGAACCACCCTAATATATATGTAGAGGACCGACAAGAAATAGACAAACAAGTAGCCAAACAAATTCTTTCTTCCATGCCATTCCCAAACATTCTTAGAAGACACACGTGGTCAAGGAATCAGAAACAATGAAGACGTCTTTTTCCCCAAAAGGCCCGCGAAAGCAAGCCCTTAGCAACTATAGGACGCTCAGGAGGCGTCTCAGAGGTTATATAAGCGAGGGTCCACTGATGCACTTCCTCACTCGCTCACTCGCTCACTTTTCGCTTGTCATTTCCTCGTCTTCTTCGCAACCTTCGTCAGGAGCAAACTCTTCACGCCACCCGCCACGGCCTGCTGTTCCTTCAAAGCTTCCGCTCTATCGTCAAGTAAGACCTTCCGCCGTCAGCCTAAAGAAGCACTTCTTCGGAACCCAGCGCCGTTCGATCTCAGCCGGTCGCCGCCCTTCAAGCGGCCTCTCAACAATCACGGAGCGAGTCAACCCTCGAGGCGACATCCTTCTGCCTCTCGTTTAACTCGTCCTTCACCTCAAGTCGTTCGGCGCCGTTTTAACAAGTTAATAGGCCCGCGAACGGTTTCACTGTCACCATGGGCCTACACCACTACAAGGTTATCCTCGACGTGCGACACACCGGACGGTCAACGACGCCTCGGGCCTGCAGTAATAGGTCCACCTTCAACACTTCTTCACCAGAAGTATTCGACATCTCGGTAAGCTAAGTGCATCTTTTCTAAGTAACTCTCGTGAAACCTACATCAGCCTACCGCAGAACGGTAGGCTATACTCACAAAGTGTTTCCGTAAGCGTTCTAATTAACTCTCATTAAATATGCAGCAGGCTGTGCTATTGTGTTCATTCATGTAATCCTTAAATACTTTGCATCCGTTTATTCATGTGATTTATTTAAGTATTTCATTATTGACGGCCGAATCCACTTACCATGTACTAAACGCACGTGCATTCTTTATACCATTACTAGGCCCATTCAATGTTCCATTTATGCGTAACTCTAGCCTACCTAAATGAAGGCCTAATCCATTTACAGTGTACCAACTTACGTGCATTTCTCCAATCATTATTAGGCTGCATCATTTATTCTATGTTCCATTTTTGCATACCAATAGCCTACCATAAACGAGTGTATTACTTAACAATTAATCTGTATAACCATTTCCTTATTTGCTAAGCTTCAGTCATATTTAGCAATTGTTAACCACCGTAATTACCTTCATTGCCATGTTAATCACTGTGAACAAATAAATGATTTATTTTTTAATTAAACACAAAACCATAAGGTAATTTTTCTAACCTTAACAATATTTGCTTGGGTGTAATCCAAGCTAGTGACCTCGAATCAATTCGTATCGCTCAGAAGTAATTATATCATAGTAGGCCTACTCCATTAGCCACCTTTAAACCGGTGATACCGCAGGACATCATAAATTGTTGACCCAGCCTCTCATTAACAATCAATCATTACATCAATTAATCATTAGCAATAAATTAATCAGCATCACCTCACTCGGCTAATACTAGGCCCACTATATATATGTAGCGGCTACTGAAATGGCAGAGAAGTTTTCAAATACCTTAGCAATGTTCCATCAACACAAACACGACCAAGATGACGTCATACAAGCACGACCAAGATGACGTCACAGCGCGGGAATATTTCAAGGCATCACACCTCAACTTCGTTACAAGGACTTCTGGACGCACCTCGCTTTCTCTCTCTGCGAAGACCAGTGACACGCAAACCATCGCCATGTGAACACCATTTGTGCGGGCCCCATATTGGCCTGTTGTCATTCACCTAACTTTATATAAAGGCTAATCATTACCTCGCGCGTTATTAATAATATTGACGTCATTATTCATGTGTACACATTATTTCAACTGTAAACACTCAACATATTCTGTCACATTCATAACTCATTTGTTTTGTTTAATAAAGGAAGAAAACTCATTCTATCAATCAACCTAATTAATAACTTAATTAATAACATTATTTGATCTGCAAAGATCTGGTGTCCTCGCCTAAGCATCTATTACACTGTGTAACACTGATTCTGTTTTTGTAGAATTTTTTTATGTTTTTATATACATTTGTGGGCGCTGAGTCCAAATCTGGCCTTGGTTTGTGTGTATCATCAATGGTTTCAGAGATAATCCATTTTTCATGTTTTACCAGTATAATGTTATTATGGGCGCAGCAATATCAGAATAATCAGGAATTGTTGAGAACAATCCGGATGTTCGTTGACAGTTTCTTGCTCTAGAAATTGCCCGAAACTTCCACTGTGCTATATAAAGAAGAGCGCAGAGTCTGAGAAGTCAGTAAGTGTGAGCACACAAAGAAAGCAGGTTGTTTGTCTGATGGTTACCAGCACTGAGGTACTGTGTTTCTGTGCTTCTCTGTGCTGACGATTTGAGTGTTATCGATCCTTTTTTATTGCGAACATTATTTCAGTGTTGTGAATACATCTTTTTTCTGGAATCTGTAATCTGTTGCAGATTTAATAACTCTTCTCTCTATATCTGCAGGTTATGATTAATGTAGTACAGTTTGGTAAAGAGAATGGCAACTAGAGCTTGTAAACACTCGCCGGATATATTCTGCTACGTTTGTGGGTATTACATAGGCCCCAAGCAAGTATCGCACAAGATTGTGAAAGGCACCAAGTTCTGGATCGCGTATCGGCTCTACTTTGGTATGCCTATGGGTGACCAAGATAAGCCCTGGGCACCCCATGTGATCTGTGGAAGCTGCCGCTCCACACTTGAAGGGTGACTGCGGGGAGTACGCAAGGCAATGCCCTTTGCGGTACCCAGAATATGGAGAGAGCCACCACGACGATTGCTACTACTGCATGGTAGATGTTTCTAAGTACAGGACCAAGGAAGGCAGACTCTTCAGTATCCAAGCATAGCGTCGTCCATAGCTCCTGTACCACATGGCGAAGGTCTTCCAATACCACGTCCACCAGAACAGGTATCTCTCCATTACTTTACCTTCTGTATTTACAGACTGTAGTTCATTATATGTCGATTTTTCTTAGTGCTGATGCTCTTCTACATATATAGCTATGCCTATATTTTGTTTCTTTGCTTTGCAGGTTGAAAATGAGGATGCAGCTAGCTCATCTGAGATGTCGGCTGGTGAGGACAGTCTTGATGAAGAATATACAGTAACTTCCAGTACAAACCCTCACTTTCCAAATCAGAGGGAATTGGACGACTTAATTAGAGATTTGGGTCTGACGAAATCAGGGTCTGAGCTTCTGACCTCCAGACTCAAAAAGTGGAATTTGCTTGGAGAAGACTGCAAGAGCACTGTATACCGAAAGCGGCATGAAGAGTTTGTAAGGTTCTACGATGTCAATGGCTCTCTCTGTTATTGCAGCGAGGTTAATGGTCTATTTACAGCTAGTGGGTTAACACATACTGTATACCTCAGAGTGGCGCCTGTTTATTGACAGTTCAACTCGGAGTTTAAAAGCTGTTCTACTCCACAATGGGAACAAATATCCATTTATACCAGTTGCACATTCTGTTCAAATGAAAGAGGACTATGAAAATGTCAAACAACTGCTCACTCAAATCAGGTATGAACAATATAACTGGGACGTGTGTGTGGTGATTTCAAAATGATTGGTTTCCTGTTAGGTTTACAAGGAGGGTTTACTAAATATTCATGTTTTCTTTGCCTGTGGGATAGCAGGGCTTCAACTGAGCACTATAAAACAGTTCAGTTGCCTCCACGTGAAGGACTGCAACCAGGAAAGTACAATGTACTCAGGAACCTCTTGTCAGTGGCGGACTGGCTCATAAAATTTTGCCTGCCAAAGGGGTCAGGCGGCCCATAACCCCATTACATAATTCAATTCCAGTCCTATCCTAATAGGCCTATTTATGAGTTAAGTTTGTTTAAATAAAAAATGTTAATATTTTTTTTATAAATTTATTTTACCAATAAGTACAAATATTTTACAAGTACTGCCTGCATATACATACATAAGAGTAGTTTTTTAAGTTCATTACTCGAGTTTGCAAATCGGTCTATTATAGTTTCCATGTCTAACTCATCCAACATGACCTTTTCTATAGACATCAACATGTATGCTTTCAGATTCTCCTCCGACAAAGCATTTCGTAATCTTGTTTTTATTATTTTAAGCTTAGAAAATGCCCGTTCACACTGAACTTGAGTCACAGACAGTGTACAGATAGCTTTGTACATTTGGTAAAGATTATCATATGCCTTGTCATTAAGTCTGTTTGATGCAAGAATATTCAGAACACATGATCGACAATTGCCACAATATTTAGAGCATGAATTCGTTTTACTGCTGCTCTCTGCATTATCATCATTCAGCAAAAGCTTAAATATTTCAAAGTTCGATGCAAAAGACTGCAATTCTAATTTTACTTCACTTCTATTATCCCTGGAGCAAGTTCAAGAATACCTTCCAATGCTTCTTCTTCAATACCATTTTTAGTAATATATTCATAATTTGATGGATCGAGGCATGACATATCCTTATATAGTTGTCGATGGTCAATGAAACGGATTCCAGTGATTGTACAACACGATCCATTATCAAGTTGAACACATGTACACGATAGTCTGACGAAGAATCAGATGTGTTTGTTTCATCAGCAGCTAGTTCATCTGCCATTCTCTTTGTTTTATGTTTCCTCTTGATTGGTAACTCAGTTTTTACAAAATCAATTTTCACTGTTTGATTTTCATCATTATTGAATTGTGCAATGTGCTCATTGGATTTGTTGGCAAATTTCAAAGCCTGGCTATATACTTTATCAAATTCTCTTGGTCCTTTCTTCAAATCTGTAATGGATTTTTCTACCATATTCCATGCAGTAAACATATTTCAGCCACTTGTCTGTAGATAGCTTGACAAAGGGGCTGTAATTTGAAAGATATATAAGTATGTGAATGCTGTCAATATTCTTTGAAATTCTCGAAGGCTAAACAGTAAAACATTTGCCTCCTGTTTTATTTTTGCATCAAAATTGTTGGAGCTTTGAATAATGGATAAACATGTCAGAAGATCCACAAAATTACTGATACATATCTCGTCAAAATTTCCAAATATAGTAGTTGCTGCATTGGACTTCCCTGACCACCTGGTTTCACCATTTAGCTTTAATCATTTCATCTTTTCTTTCCCCAGATGATGTCCAACAACTTCAATCCAGATGGCCATTCGCTTATATGATACCTTCACAAATTTTGCTAAATTCTGGAGTAAATTGAAGAAGGAAACTGCTGGTACACAACACTTCGTGGTTTCAGTAACTACTAAATTGAGTACATGGGCATAGCACCATACATGAACATGCTGATCAGCTACATCAGCAATTTTACTCTGTAAGCCATTATATTGTCCATGGTAGCTTGCAGCGCCATCTGTGCTATCTGATAAGCAGTTTTTCGGATCTATTTCAAGACGTTGTAATGTTTCATTTAATAGGTCAAAAAGTCTTTGCCCTGTACCATCATTGCTTGGAACAATTGCAAGTAGTCGTTCATGGATAGTACCATTTAGTACATATCGAATAACAATACTAAATTGATCAATTGATGAAATATCCTGGGTTGAATCTACTTGTATGGAATAATACTTGGCCTCAGCAACTTCTTGAGTAATTTTTTCCTGTATCAAATTCTTCATAATTTGGGTCAAAGAAGAGATGGTTGTTTTACTCAAGAATGTAACAAGACCACCACGACCTTTACTTTGTGCCTTTCTTTGTTTTTCCAATCTTTCACATCGTTGTTCAGACTTTTCCTTCACCATGGAAACATGGGAAGCCATAATAGGATCATATTTTGCCATCAACTGCACAGTAGCCAAGAAATTTCCATGATTTTCTGTTTCATCAAGAAGAGAATATGTTGACTCATTTCTGTGTCCACGAAAAGGGAGAGCTTGTTTACCTAACATCGTTATTATATCTACATCTCTGGCAACAATATTTCTCTGCTTTAGTACTTCATCTTTTCGCTTCTGCAATGATGCATCGAAAAAACGAGCTAAACCACCATCATTTACTATACTGATATATTCCTGAGCATCCTTGCTATGCATACCAGTTGATTCATGCTCTGATAAGCACTGGCTAATGCGTCTGTAATCATTAAATCCTCGCACAAAAGCAGATGGGTTAGAAGAGGTTGGTGACTCAAATGCCAAGCAAAATGAACAATATAGTGATCTATTCTTCTTATTATATGTTAACCAGTGTCGTGAGACAGTGTCACCCATAATTTTTCGCTTATATAACTTTACATTAAATGGCAGATCATGATCATGTGGCTGAATTGGACGCTCTTTGAAAAAAGATTTCAAATCTGTTCGTGCAGGATATTGAAAGAGCTTATCCTGTCTAAATGTTGGTTGATTCTCATCATTATTTAAATCAGCTACTAGATCTTTTTGATTATGTACATGTACAGGCCCAGGTTCAGTTACTGTTATTCCACCAGCTAATTCAGAATCATAAAAATCAGCATCTACAGTCTCAAAAACGTTAGGCATACCTTCATCTTTATGTCCTAGATCTACAGTATCAGCATGAACAGTTGTAGTTGAATTTCTTTGCAAGTCGCTTTCCTCTTTCTGACGTGTAGATATAGGTGTTGATATCATAAATGCTGTTATAGGCCTGCACTTTTTTGCTGAATCATTTCTTTCTGCTTCTCGTTTATCTTTCCGTTTCTGTGCTCCAGATTTCCGTTTCATGTGTTCCATTTCCTTACCTGAAATATAAAAAAAAAAAAAAAAATTAATAGAGTAATCTGATTTACTAATTGCATTTAATATAATCAAAATCAATAAATTTCAAAACAAATAACAATGCTTGAATTATACTATAATGAATGAATATATGTATTCTGTAACTGTATTGTAATGTAATTGTAATGTGATGTATTGTAATCTTTTCTCAATACTATTACATGTATTTTCTTATTTATTTTTATATCTATCTTTATATATAGCAGCTTTATATAAAATATATACATAACTCCATATATCTTTTATATATGGACATAGAAATGGGTAAAATATAATTATACATATATAACAGCAATAACAAAAATAAGAGACTTACTTTGATAAATTGGAATTGATTTTAATGAAGCATGTAGGCAACTATTAAATAAACTAATGAAGTTAAAAATGTCGCAGTGACAGGCAGGTTGGCAAAACTGTATTTTAGGCACGTAAATTTATTAATTTTTGCTACTCTCTAAACGTTTAAAACCTGCAATAATTTTAACAAATTAAAGAAGTTATTAATACATTTGCCTTTTTATATACTATTGATAAATACAAAATTAAAAAAATACAAAAAAATTACAATATTAATAAATACAAAATAAAAAAAATACAAACAAATAATTACAAAAATCTAAATAAATTATATCTATTTCATGTAATAGAAATACTGTCAACACCCTCAATTAAGATTCTAGGATATATCTCATCAGGCCCGACTGACTTATGTTTATTTAAACTTTATATACGAATATGATAGATTGGCTGCCAATTTTTTTTACCTCAGGTCTAGGGGGCCAACTTCCCTTTTTTCTAGGGGGGGGCCCATCTGCCACATGGCAGACTGACAGCCTAGCCAGTCCGCCACTGCCTCTCGTGAAGCCTGACATAGTTCTGCTACCACCTCTCCATATTAAGTTGGGTCTAATTAAGCAGTTTGTAACTGCGTTAGATTTTGGAGGGGAAGTTTTCCAACAGATTCGGGTCATGTTCCCTGAACTCTCTGAGGCCAAAGTCAAGGCTGGCATCTTTATAGGACCACAAGTCAAGGCGCTGTTGAATTCAAAGAACCTTGAAGCCAAGATGACTCTGATCGAAAAAGAGGCTTGGTGTGCTTTCCGTGATGTGGTTCGTGGGTTTTTAGGCAACCATAAAGCACCAAACTATAAGGAGTTAGTGTCAAACTTGATTAAGTGCTATGGCAAAATTGGGTGCCGTATGTCTTTAAAATTGCACTATTTGCATTCACATCTAGACTTTTTTCGTGATAACCTGGGCGATGTGAGTGAAGAACATGGCGAAAGATTCAATCAAGATATTCAAACGATGGAGAAAAGGTACCAGGGCCATTGGAAAGCTTCCACAGAAAATTTTTCAAATTTTGTTATCCAGTGTTATTTACAATCAATCATTCTCAATCAATTACCCATTATTAATCATCATTCTTATTATAGTACCGATACACGCAATAAAGTGGTAGCAATAAAGTGGTGACTACCCGTAGTGACAAACGAATACCCAGCCAAATCAAAAGTGAAATCAGTACGAAAAATTTTTTCAAGTGACATTTTAACAAACTGTATTTAACATTCAGTTTTCTTCTGCATAAGGAAAGGAACCAAATTTGAAAATTTTTGCCACATGAATCGGTTTCACTCAACGGTCCAAGCTGTAGACAGCGACCCCCATCCCTCCAAGGAGGCAAATCCCCGCTCACATTCTCCCCGGCTAACGGTTGACCCACCCCTACTTACAAGTTTCCCGCGTTTCTACGGAAAATTTCCTGCGCATCTTCTCGTCAACGTTTTTTTTTTTGCCAAATATATCAACGGTCCTCTTCGGCCGCTGTACGAGAAATCATTTGGCAAGAATTCTTTTGACAAAACTCCTATTGCACCAGCGAACTCTTCCTCAAGCACGACGTGTGTTTTTATCCCCACTCCTACGGGAATACGGGAAGTCCTAAAAAGCATTCGACAAGTAAACAAGCACGCACTCACTCACACATCCACACAACAAAAGGGCGTACTACAAAGCAGAGACACTCCGAAGGCACAGAGTTGGCGATCCCCTGCCTTCTTCAACTGTCTGTTTGCATCATTCCGTGGATTTACTACTCCTACATGTTTCCATGAACGACGCCTTTTTCTTTCCCTTCGGAAGGAGCGAATTCATCGAGAAAACCATGCGACGAGTTTTGGGCATTGCATACGAACTCAATACAGTTCCCCTTGCCCCCTCTCGTCTCCTTTTCTCTCCCACTCGCTCCGCGTTCCTACCTTACCCCCACCTCCATTCCATATGGACCTAGCCGAGTTCCTCCCTCCAGTTCCACAGCCTCCCCCATTCCTCCCATCTCAGCACCCTCCCTCATGCCACGTTTCTCCGTCTCTCCCTGCTAGCGTCAGCACATACATTTCCTCAGAACGAAACATTTTATCGCTTGAATCGAACGATCTCTTCTTTTATCGCTTACTTCGCTCTCTGGGGGAAAACTACTCTAGCGGCTACTGAAGTGGCAGAGAAGTTTTCAAATACCTTAGTAGTGTTCCATCAACACAAACACGACCAAGATGACGTCACGGCGCGGGAATATTTCAAGGCATCACACCTCAACTTCGTTACAAGGACTTTTGGACGCACCTCGCTTTCTCTCTCTGCGAAGACCAGTGACACGCAAATCATCGCCATGTGAACACCATTTGTGCATTTGTGCGGGCCCCATATTGGCCTGTTGTCATTCACCTAACTTTATATAAAGGCTAATCATTACCTCGTGCGTGATTAAGTGTACACATTATTTCAACTGTAAACAATCAACATATTCTCTCTCATTCACAACTCATTTGTTTTGTTTAATAAAGGAAGAAAACTCATTCTATCAATCAGCCTAATTAATAACTTAATTAATAACATTCTTTGATCTGAAAGATCTGGTGACCTTAGCCAAAGCATTTATTAATAATAATCATTTATAACCATTATCAAATAACGGTAATTACCATCATCCCTTATAGTACGAATTTATATACCATATGTCCCACAAAAAAGTACACCCAACTTTAGATTGTACTAACTCCTCCAAAAAATTGAAATATTTTGGATCTGTTTGTTTGATTTAATATAGCAAATTATTCTTTGTTAACGTTCAAATTTATTCATGTTTAAACGATTTAGTGTTTAAGCATCTGCTTTTAACTGAAGGGTACAGCAAAATGGGTTGCGCGGAATGATCATTTCTCCCAGCCAGATAGCTCCTCTTGCTTTAACCAATGTGCTACTTCTTACGTCGAAGGATATTGCAAATATTTTTTTTAAATAATTCGAACTTTTGTATCTAAGATACGAGTCATACATGTAAATGAAGAATCTGAATTACTAAATTTATAAATAACTTTGAAACCCTTATCATGCAGTTTACACGAAGGCAGCGCGTTCTCATGGTCACAATTATCTGCAAAACTAAAAGCTTAAAACAAGTTCAGAATACCTTCGAACTGCAATTTCCCGATAGAGCTTCTCCAACTAAACAACAATTTGAAGATGTTCGGAATACAAAGAAGGAACGGTCCTCAATTTGAACAAAGGACGTTCAGGCCATCCGAAGACGGCAAGAACAGACGAGAACATTCAGCATGTTCGGCATTTATTAGAGAGACATCCAAAAGTGTCCACCAGGCAAATGGTACAGAACTCTCACGCATGTCATTTCATCGAATAGTTCGTGAGATTTGAATTTGTACCCATACAGAATGGAAATCGACATCAACTCATTGAAGGAGATCTACCTCGCCGCCTAAGATTTTGCCCAGTGGTTTCTTGAAAAACCAGAAAGATTTCACGTAACAA